>SJYV01003135.1:1077141-1146966 GCA_006410875.1 Neotragus pygmaeus | reverse complement strand
CAAAAAAAAAAAAAAAAAAAAAAGTTTGGGAGTTTCTCCCTCCCACATGTCAGGAAATGTCATCCGATATTCTTAAAGCAAGAATAACTAAATAAAATACATGTGCAGCATATTCTGCCATTCCATTACATACAGTAGTTTTTTTCCAAAGCTTTTTTTTTTTCTTAAGTATTGTTAATATAAAGCAGTTGCACAAAAAGCAAAGGTGTTTTGACAAACAGGTGTATGCATTTATTCCTTTTTAGGAACAATATCTAAAAAAAGAACCACCCTCCGCCCTCCCCCAAAAAAGACAAAGAGTCACACAGACACATCGGGATATATGTACAACATAATAAACCCCATCCTAAAGAAGCAACTGGGATTACCCCCAAGGGATACAGAATTAGAATTGGAAAAATCAGAGTGAAGTTTGCTTGCTGTAAAGCCTGAGATTCTTTTTTTTTTCAGTTGGTTCTTCTGCAAGGCTGTGATACCTGCAAAGATATGTAAAATCTAATTTTTCTTTTTTTTTTTCTTTTTGCTACAGTCTTTAGACTAAGCATGCAAGACATACGACTAAGTGCAACTGAGTGAAATGTATTTTTTTTTTTAATTTTAATCATTCCCTAAAGGTTTGAACTGAGGTATGCGTACTAACAGTTTCTCATGCTGTTAACTTTACTCATGTCTAGCTACACATGCTGAGAATGAACTAATCTACCAGATTTTTATCCTCTTTTGAATACCAAACTAACCAGCAACCACTCAGTTTAGAAGCACAGGGCCCCCTTCCCATGACCCTGTCTGGCTACTGCCTGCACATCATGACGCTGCCTGGAAAAGTTGGGGGAAAAAAAAAAATGTAAGTCTCGAGTGACCACAGACTGCCCTTTCTAGAGAAAGCAGTGTGAAGCTTCAAAAGTAACTGCCAAAGAAGTTTTTCTACCAAGCTTGTGAGTGGACAGGAATGTTACTTTTTTTTTTTTTTTTTTTAATGAAAAATGCTGAGGCAAGCCTAATCTGAAAGAAAGGAAGGAAGGACAAAAAGAAAACCTTTAAAAAAATAAAACAAAAACCTTGAGGATATATATGACAAGAGAAACTAAAATGAACGCAGTGATCACAGCACAGTCCTTAAACAAAAGTGGCATACAATCTTTCTTTGAAAAGAAATGTCTTCTAGAAATACTATTACATGGTCTAGTTCAATTGTGGAAGCTTTTTTGTTCTCTCTGAATTTTACCTTCACTTTACCATAACTGTCTCCTGGACTGGACACCCTCTAAGTTTCATATGCCATACACTGTTTTGTTTTTTTTTTCTTGGAGATGGTACACCCTTAATACTGTATCCTATTTCTCCCTTCAGTAGCCCCGTAATTTCTCTTTACAGGAATGAGTTTTGGTCTCTGTAGGAAAAAAACAAACAACAAAAAATGACTTAAAAAAAAAAAAAGTAACTACTTTGGTTCCATTACCTACTTGGTCTCCTAAATGTCCTCTATGATGAAGGAGCAGTTGTCTCAAGTTAGCAATAGCCTATATCTCATCAATTGCCTCTAAGTTATTTTGCCTCCTTTGATCAACAAGAAGAGGATATTTGGCTTCATCAGATAAAGCATAAAAACAGAGAACATAAGTTAACTTTGTGGAATATCTTTGGTAATATTAGGGGAAAAAAGGTACAAAGCATATAAATTAAGCTCTCCAAACGGCTCTCGAACTAAAACAAGAGCTACAGTCCTAGATAAATACATGACAGGAAAGGGGGTGCAAGTGGAAGCGTTCAGGGGTTCCGAGGACTAAGGCTGTCCTGACCCATGAGAGTCACATCCTGCACATCCTGTTTGTTTCCCCAAGAGCCCAAGGCTGGGCTGAACTCCCATCTACCTGATGTCTCGCGCTGTTGGCTTCCAAGACAGGACTGGTGGGGTGATGCCGCCTCACAGACTGCATTGCTGCACCAGGTCCGCACAGTGGAAATTAACTCCTCAGCTTCTGCTGAGCCCAGTCCTCATTAACTCACAGAACAAGTTCAAATTGAAATCTGATTTGCATTCAGACAGATGAATGCCACCAAGCAGGTCTGAATGGATGTTTCCATTGGGGGCCACCGGCACTTTCAGCAGAGTTGTTCCGGGAAGCCAGCTTTGGGGACATTTTGCAAACAAAGCAACTCATGCTGGTTTTAACAACTGCGAGAGCCTGAGGCCCATCTCAACCAGGTCATCCCAGGGAGAGCCTTCTACAGCCACACTGTCAGTATTTTTTTTTTTGGTTTTGGGGGAAGAGGGGCTGCTCCTATGTCTCCTTGTGCTGGTAAATGCTGTGGCATTTATTAAGAATGGCGGTAGTAGGTACAATATTAAAAAAAAAAAAAAGGAAAATCTGAAACAACCCTCTTCCCACATTCCAATACTGCTTTGTGAAATGAATCTGCATGGTTCCTAGGGTGTCTCTAATTTTTTTTTTTCTGTCATTCATTCTCTTTCTGGCAGGAACTTCACGTCTGGGTGAGAGGACCTTCACATGTAGAGTGCAGCATTTGGGACCTTTTTGCAAAAGACCAAAACGGAATGTTTTCTGACTTTTGAGAAAACAGTGGTGATGTCTGAAGGGAAATGGAATGAGTGACAGAAAACTACGAACGAGAAATGACATTCAGCTTTGTATAATAAAAACACCTATTAACATTCATCACAAGGTACAGAAAACTTGAAGCCTCCAAGAGGCCGCGGGCCCAAATGGAGGCCTGAGGTCAGAACTGAAAATGGTATAGGAGAAGCCAAAAAAAAAAAAAAAAAAAGGCAATACATTAAAAAGTTTGGGATAATTATTTTTAAACCCTCCCCCCAATACACACACAAAGGCCTTCCCCATCCCAACTGGAAGCAAAAAAAAAACAAACAAACTGGAGTAAAGGCAGTGATAATCAACATGCAGTACTGTGCAAATAGGTCGTCCACTGGAGTCCTTAGATTCTGGGCAGAGGCCTGGTCTGCAGCTCGGGCGCACATGCTCGGTTGGGTGTCCTCGTTGTGCAACGTCGGCAGGACTGCAGTTCACAAAGTCTGCTGCTAAAAGTGAATCAGTTTAGCGAATTTACAACACTGATGTTGACTGTTAAGAGAGGAAAATCCCCAGTACCAAACAAGTCCATCCAATGCACAGAGTACAAATTCCTTTTTTCAACAAAAAGTAGAAAAATCAAAAATACTCCCAAATGGGATTCTTGATGGCACTAAGAGTTAACACGTTGCAGAGTTGTCAAAATGTAGTGAAAAATCCTCCAGACTGTACAACCAATGGAGAACGATTTCACTGCCAACTTTTGACATGTTTTGTTTTGTGTGTGTGTTTTTTCCCCCCAATCTTCACACTCTCGGGGTTGGCCTGCCCAGATGTTCACTCCATGTCCTCATTTACAGGTTCATCTTCGTAATCTCTGTCGTGGTCAAAATCTGGACTGTGGTTGGCTGTTGTCACTAAGGAAAGTGGCCCTTCAGCTTCCTCGGGGTCCAGAGGCTCTTCTTTGACGTGTACAGGATGCCTGGAAAAGCAAGAGAAGGTTCACTGAGGGGACTCCCCAACTCAAGGTAAGTTGGGTGTTCTGGGTAACACAGAAGCCACAGTCTAGGGCTGTGACGTTCTATACAGCAGCCACTAACCACGTGTGACTACGAAAACTAAGTTTAAAACTGTGCTTCTCAGTTGCACTGGCTACATTTTCAGTGCTCCAGGGCCACCGCGTAGGCTACTGACTACCATATTGGACTGCACGGAGGGGGAGATTCCCATCATCCCAGAGGGTCTCTGGATGGAAGCATCAGTGGGTGTGTCCTCCATGGTGTTTCTTGCAGTGTGATGTGCACGCGCATTAACGTGGGCTCTGGTTAAAATGCAGCCTGAGACTTCCATCTCTGACCAGCTCTGCACTGATGCTGCTAGTCCAAGGACACACTTTGGGGAGCAGCTAACAGGCCCCAGAGTGGCCTCCTGCGTGGAGGAAAACAAACCTTGAAATAATCCCACGAACCAAGAACCGGTCACGCAAGGGTAGTTTGTGGGGACCAAAAACGGGAGGCTGGGCTACTCGCGGCTCGATGTGTGTTCTGCTTTGCTAGTTAACATGCAGAACCTGTGAAAGAGCTCTCCGGAGACCAACCCCAAGCGAGGGTCTATCATTAATCAACTTCAAGCAAACACAGCAAAGAGACACCATGATACATGCTGGAAACTCCAAATTAATGCATATTTTTACAAACTGTCAATAAGGCAAGAAAAGCCCTGCCAGGAAACACAAACGGAGAGGAAAAGGTGCGCTCAACACAACAATATGATAAGAAAGCAGAGCCCCGGTCAGAATAATAACGCTGTCAGCTGTAAACAAGACTAAACAAGAGGCTCGGCTGGTAGCGGCCACCGGGACGCGCTAGGCTCTGATGAGATCTGCCAACGCGCTCATTACCCCCCAGCGCACAGTTCACCCGAAGGGGCCGGCAGGGACCACACGAAACCGCTCCGATAACAACTGAGAAATGTTGTTCGTAAATCATATTTACAACCGATCCTTTTGCAAATACAAATTACTTTCGGCTGTGGGGCTTTTGATATGTAAAAGAGCCATTCAAGTTATAAAACCCAGTCCCCATTCAAGTTTTAAAAGAAAAAAAAAGATCCCATTGCAGGGACAGGCTACCAAGGGTGGATTTTTTTCATTCAACTTTATCAAGTATTAGTAATAAGAGGTGGTGCTGGGGACTGCTGCCTCCCTAAATAATTGATGTTGTATGCAAACCCTGAAGGCCACTTGAACCTTGAAAAACCAACAGAGGAATGCTCTGAACTGCCCTTGCCACGGGGACCTCCAGAAGACCAACTGACTCTCAATTAGCAAAGCCTAGAGAGTGTTTGGAGGTGGATGTCGGGATAAACAGCTTTTAAAAAAGAGCCCGTATTCTTACAAACTATGTGCAAAATGAAGTAGGCCCAGGTTGTATTAGAGTAATGCTTCACTAGCTTGGCTCTGTCTAGTCTTAGTTTGTTAATGGTCCTGTTTATTTGTTTTCAGGTCAAGATCCAGGACCAGATGCATAATTTGCAGAGTCCAGTGTGAAGTGAAAATGCATTTGAAAAATTCATTGAGACTTTCCAGATGGAAACAGCTGAGCATTAAAACTTTCAAGCGTGGGATCTTTGTGAGACTGTGTTCATCGCATGCCTGGGAAGTCAGCCCTGGTAGGCCCCTCCCCTGTATTCTTTCGGGAAGAATTGAGTGTGTGGATTTTTATTCCTTTTTAAAAAAAAATCACCCATAAACACTAGTTAAGGGAGGATATTTTGTTTTGTCTATCCTCTCCCATTTGGGGTCATGTCTTCACATATTGCGAACATAGCAGGAATGTTATTTTGCTACCTTTACAGTTTTAATTTTTATGACTATATGAGCACTGTGCTGACTGACATGTTACCCCTTAATACTGGGCGTTTGGGACTGTCCTTTTCTCGCCTCTGTACCCTTCAACCCTGCTGTGCACTTTGTTGTAATACAGTGACCGCTTCTATCCATACTTGATTTACCGGCTTAGAATAAATGTCTGAGAATGAAATTGTTGGAGCAGAGGCTAAAACATCTTATGGTTCTTATGATTTATTGCAATGTTAATTTCCAGAGAAGCTCTATCAATTTAGACTCAACCTCATCAGCTCCAAGTGTTGCTTTTCAAATATGGTGTGTTGCTGAGCAAGTATAAGGAAAGTTCCAGTTACCTTCGACTGCGTTTCTCGGGGGACTGACAATGGTGAGCGTCACTTTATGTCTGGGCTTCATGTTAGCACTGTTGGAACTGTTACTTCACCCCCTCCCGTCCTCTGGTAGCATGGTTCTAGTCACAGTTTGGACACGTGTTTTAGGGTTGTGTGTTGCCTGAACTGTGAGTCAGCTGTGTTTCCCATTTTCCTGTTTTCATTTTTCTTCACACTACCAGATATATTCCTCTTTTCAGGTTTATAGAGCTGAATCTGATGACAGAAATGATACAAGGCTACGGGTGGGAGAGGGGGGAGATCCTAGAACAACCGCAGAGTCTTAATGAAGCTCTTGCCTTATAATGTGAGACTTTGACAAACAGGCTAGGCGAAAGAGAAGCTCAGGTATGCATCACTTCCCCCAAACCCAACAAGGCAGAGTTCACATGGGAGAGTATATTGTTCCCTCTGCAATCTGCAGGCACACTTCAGTGAGATTATTTTCCATCCTGAAGACACAGGTGACGACCCTGTGCACCCTGATTCAAACCCAGCACCTACTATTGAGTGGAGCCCCAGCAAAGGTGACTTGATCAGATCTACCGTGTGACAAGCTGCCAACACAACCAGGTGAGATATTAAAAGGCTTCTTAGAACTCCAGGGAAATGAGATCCAACTTCACGACATTCCGTGAAACCAGCAGACCCCTTGCTGAGTGGAGCCACTGCAGGAACATGGGCAAGTAGGGTTTTCGAGAATGGGAAAGAATGGCTTTCTATGCAAGATCCATTTCAGGTAAGCTGCAAACTCCTTCAGACCCTGTGTTTCACAGTCAGCCCCCTGCACCCTGGGAAACGGAGCCGCGCGTGGCGCCTTCCACGCTCACTGGCCACCTCCTCCCTTCTCTCTGACTTCTGCTTCCAAAGGGGCTTCCAGGGAATAACTGTGCCAAACCCCACATTTTCCTTCTTAGATCTAACTGCTTTCTTTAGCCACTGTGGGAACAGCAGAGTTTTGAAAGTGAGCTGACTGCTGTCTAAAGGCACTATCTTCAGAGGGTGTGGGGACAGCGTGGAGTACGTGCTTTGTACGATAGCTCCTTCAGCTCCTCCCAGGACGAACGGATAATGCTCCAAAGCCATACTTATGGACTACTTGGTAGTGTTCCAAGAGAGAAAAAAATGTAGTGGTATTTGAGTGTCACAGGGAAGGTAAGAAAGAATTCTATGTCAACACTAGGTAGCAGGTGGGGCGTTACCAACAGGGTCCTTTAAGCCTTGCTGTAAAGTTTACGATTTGAGTTATTCCAATAGAATAGAAAGGTTAGGAGACAATCTGCCTCCTAGCAGGTAATGCATGTTGGACAAGAATGAAAACTCCATCATTATAGAATTTGCTTAATGGAAATGTGACATGAAAAAGGGTAACCATCTCCAGCACCAAGAGTAGGCATAGGAAATGGGCTGATGACATATAATTCATTTTAGCAAAATAATTTATTGTACTGTACACCTGTGAGATTTAAGCAACAAACAGTATGCTTTTTGACGTCTTTATACAGGGTTTAAAAAAAAAACCATCAGTAAAATCTTCATTTTGTTAAAAATTAAACTGACAGCTGTAAAACAAGACTTATGTTATATTGGGGTTAACTCAAAGTTTCCATAAATTATAGTAACTGTCTTATATAGCAAAATTAGCATCACTCAAAACTGCTGTGTGAGTTTTTATCCAAATATCTTTCCTTTTTTTAAAAAAAGTCATTTTATTTTCTTTTACTATAAACACAGGAACGAAACCTTGGAGTTCGGTGGATACTATGAAAAACTCTCTTTCACTCAGTAGTTTCAGAAGTTTTTGCTCCACAGTATTTCCTGAAGTAGCATACATAACAATTTATATTTGCTCTGAACTTCCTTAATATCTTAGTAAATACTCCTGTCATGACAATGATTTAAAGATGAATGCGGGTGTGATAATAAAGTCAGAAACACCAGGTTGCTGGAGGAAGCATGATATATGGCAGTGGCAGCGTGAGAGATAAGCACGTTCTTAAAATGTTGTGGAGTAAATGCTAAGGGACTGTTGTTATGAATTTAAAAAGACTATTTTCATCTTTAAAGATCCTTTTCAAAGCACTTTGGGCATGAAATTCAAATGCTAAATAATCAAATTTCAGATTCCTCCAAAGCCACCAACTACCCACACTGGCAGACAGCATTTTGCCTTTGTTGTTAGATGCCAATTCATTCTGTTACTAATTGCTACAGGTCATATTTTCCATTCTGATCACTCAAATGCTCTTAAACTAACATGTTGGTCAGTAATTCAGAAGCACTGTGTAGACAAGGGTCTATTTCTAGGAGCTGACAGCATGGTAAACAGTGCATTGGTTTACTCCTTTAAAGCGGGCATTGGTTTTACAGACACTCGCTAAAAGGAGGAGCTGTCATTCTAGAGCATCCCCGGTAAATCCGACGTGGGAAAACGGGGTTTCTTTTCTCTTTGGAACACTTCTTGCGAGAGAGGGAGTGGTGTCACCCTGCCTGCCTCCCATCGCCCACCCCCAGGGGCATCACACACACGCAGGACAGCCAGCCCTCACCCAGCACTCTGCACGGTTCTGGGCGTGCTCATTATACTGCCGTCTGCTGCTATAATGCCCCTATTAATTTTCCTTTTGATATTTTAAGAGCAATCTATAAATCATGCCGTCTTTCCTTCGTGCCATCATTAATGCTTGGTAATAGCGCTTCAGCGTGGCGTGCGGGGCTCACCATTATCCCACCACCAAGTAAACAAGCATCCTTTCCCGCCCTGCGGGGTTCAGCACGCCGGCACGTTGAACAGTGAACTGTGTCACAGGATGCATACTGCTCTAGGAGGAAAAGGTGAGGTGGCTGAAGTAACAGCCTGAGCTGACCAAGCAAGGGCAAAGCACACAGGCATCATCCCCATTGTGGCTCTGGGCATTTGTGGGGCTGCAGGAAGCCTACTGCTCTTATGAGTCGGGTATAAGTAAGTGGTCCTTTTAGCTGCGAACCAAGTTGAACATTTTTGGAAGCACACACTTCTACCTGGGTTATAGAAGTCAGAAATGACAGAAAAGGTGTCGATAGCAGTCAGAGCAGGGCTCGTGTGACATAAAACCAGGGGGATCTGATGGCAGAGTTGCTGGAGGGGGCCGATACTCACACAGCTTGCAGAGGGGATCTGCCCGGACTGCTGTCGCTCTCGTTGCTGTTGGTGTGCTCCATCGCCCCGTTCAGCTCTTCCCGGATCGCGCTGGCCAGGTTGCCCAGAGTGGGGTTTCCCATGGAAGCGGTAGTGTATAGAGGTATACTGTTCTCAGCCATCGAAGCCTGCCATCAACCCAAAGAAAATGTATGAAGACACAGGGTGTACAGACAGGGAGGCTATCAATTACAGGTGGATTCGATGGTCTTCAGTTTAAATTCATTCTGGTATAGTTGGCAAAGACAAGTTTCTAATTGGTCTAGTAGGGCTGTGCTTTAAGAGTCAAGCTGATGATGACACGTGTCCCAAGCTGAGTTCCAAAGAGCTATAGCTGGAGGGACTGAGGCGCCTGTGGAGTGGAGGCACAAGCTTTAGACAAGGCTATCTCATAACGAGTTTTCTGTCTGCAGCCTTTTTTCAAGAGGAACTGAATATTTCCAGATCACAGGGAAATGTAATGGAATTTTCATTTCTTTATCCACTTCGATGACTCCACTATTGGATATTAAAGATTTGATCAGATTATTCTGGCTGCAGAGCTCAAGCTTATGAGAACTTCCATAAACATTTACGTCTCAGATCCTATAGAAAAGGGGGAGATTATAGAATTGGAATCAATTTTTATCTCCCCTCCCCATTATTTCTGTTTTAATGATTTTTGAATCTTTTTAGTGTAGTCTGAGATAACTGGTTGAAGGTAACTCTATGCAATCTTTCAGGTTCCAACCAATCATCTGGAATTTGAGGACCGAAGAAAAAAAGAAATCTCTGGCAAAAGGAAGCTGTAAATCTTATTTCTTTAGGGGTACGTAAGTATACCCATATCGAAGGTGACAAAGTCACTCTGAGTGTCAGCAAAAAAGTGTGGAAATGGAGAGAGAAAGAAAGATATCCTAAACCCGATGGCTGGATCTACTGTTCACTTCCTATCTTACTGCAACTGGAATAGAACGACCCCCCAGTCTGAGATGCAGACAACAGCCAGACCTCTCACTGGGCTACAGTGTCCACACTGTGTCATTCGGGTCATGACTCTGACCTAGTAGCTGCGCATTTTATTAAAGAGGACAGACTTGCAAAAACTGGCAGCTGTAATTAGACCAAGATTTATCAAACTCATTCTCTTGCAGACTACACTCGGCCTGGTCTTCCATTCTAATGAGGTAAAAGTACAATCACAACACAATCTGGTGCAGTGACTCCAATTGGCCAGTGACACAAGAGTCCAAACGATTCTAGAAACCCTGGCTCTAGAGACCAAGTAGAAGCCAAAAGTGAAGAGAGGACAGGTGCAGAGCTGGGCTGCAGGGGATCTGCGTGTCAAGACAATCACAGTCTCGCTTGCTGTACAAGGTCCAAAGCCAGAAACGCCTTCGAGATCTAAGCCCAGGGATGGGTGACCTGCCCACACCCAGCACAGCACCGGCTGAGGAATGACTGCAAAGCCAGGCCCACTAGAAGCCCACAGCTTTTCCTTCCCTCCACTTCTGAATTTATGTAACTGCCTTTTCTAAAAAGTGGGGGGGAGAAAAACTCATTTTCATTCCCGAATGTGGTGAACTCATCTTGACGAGCAGCACATCTGAACGTTCCTAACTCTCCTACAGTTTGTCAAATAATCTGCAGCAAGTACTTTTTTCAACAGATCTCTTGTAATTGCAATAAAACATTTTTTCTTTTTTTGGCAGGATGAAAAGTCAGACCCATTGCCTGATCCACCCCGCACCAAACTGCAGCTGGACACACACACTGGCTGCCTCTACCATAGACGATACAGTGGCCCTGTTTTTCCCTGACACGGAAGTTCTGTTGAGACCATCAGTGAGTGTCTTTCACTTTTACAGTCAGAAGGTGGCAAGAGTCAGGCCAAGCTCTAGCTTGGTGTTTTTTTTTCCTTGCAGTTTGTCCAGTCGAAGATGGAGAAGTACCTACAACACTAAAGTGTTCCCAAGAATGTGTGCTTTGGGATGAGCTGGCCATCCTACGGACAGGGCAACCTTTTTGGGATGATTCATTCTCTGTGGCTCTCAGTGTGTTCTGGGTCAAGGCCATTTCCGATGGGAACTGGATCATAAAACACGGCTGACACTGGTGAAAGGGATCCAAAGGTAAGCACTTACACCAATCCTTGATTCTCAGACAAAAAAAGACATACATGAAGAAAACCAGTGTGCTCCTCTTTTAAAAAAACGACGTGGGCTGCAATGAGAAACCCGGTCGCTCCTACACAAGACAGCTTCTTGGACGTTCTCTGCGTGAGTGACCAAAGCCACCTACCCGAGCTTAGAAAACTTTCCACCAACAGCTTAGGTCGAACCTAGTGGCTCTTTCTGTACTTGATGTCTCTTTTGGAGCAAGGGGTTACAGATCTTAAAAAGGACTGGTCCAATGCAGAGTACGTGGTTTCACATCACACTGGCCTCTCTCCCCGCCCAAAACGAAGGTGCTTAAGTCCTGTCCCTCCTGGAGCCTGAACTGCTCTGAGATCCCAGCGGGGAGAGGCGGTCTATAAATACGAAGCTTTACGGTTACCCTTAGTTACTTCACTTTTTGAGAGCATAATGCAATCTGTCCCGAGTCCAATGTTTTATTTCTGTAGTGGATTCTGCTGTCCTATTTTATATATTGTATATCACGCGTTATGTTGCTCTAGTAATCTTTGAAGATGTTGTTCCACTATTATTTTTACTTGCCTTGAAAAAATGGAAGTGGGCAGGAAGGGAAGGCCTGCTGGTGGTCTCTTTATTTAAGGTGCACGGTGGAAAGTTGTCTGAGAGGACTGCCCACTGACCAAGGACCCAAGCTCCTGGAGGAGAGGGAGAAGATCCATTCCTCAAATCATGACTTGAGACCCAGGTATTCACCTCACCTCAGGATAGATACAAAGGATTCTTGGAAAAATGGTGGGAGGGTTTGGGGCTATCACTGAAAGTAGGAAAGGGTACAGGGGCCAAAGGTAAGAGAATCCAGAGGCTGGAGGACCACTGCTGCTGGTGGGCTGTGTGGTGTTTTGTTTTTTTTTTTTTTTTCCTGGCAGCCTCATGAATGTCAAATGTGCTTGTAATCTGAATACCATTCCAGATAGAGCAGCCTTTAAATTCACACTTCATAAGACTCCAGGGAAAATAAGCTACTAATGAATGGTATTTACAGTGGCGGCATCTAAGCGTGCCTTNTTGCCTGGCAGCCTCATGAATGTCAAATGTGCTTGTAATCTGAATACCATTCCAGATAGAGCAGCCTTTAAATTCACACTTCATAAGACTCCAGGGAAAATAAGCTACTAATGAATGGTATTTACAGTGGCGGCATCTAAGCGTGCCTTCATTTGCTTTTCTAAAGTTACTGTGTAAACTACAAGTAATTAAAAGAAACACAGAAAGTAGTTCCTCCTATTAAATTTGGTTTGGGCTGTGTGTGTATATGTGTGTGTGTGTGTGTGTGTGTGTATATATATATATATATATATATANTGATGGACATCTAGGTTGCTTCCATGTCCTGGCTATTATAAACAGTGCTGCGATGAACATTGGGGTACATGTGTCTCTTTCAATTCTGGTTTCCTTGATATGTATGCCCAGCAGTGGGATTGCTGGGTCATAAGGCAGTTCTATTTGCAATTTTTTAAGGAATCTCCACACTGTTCTCCATAGTGGCTGTACTAGTTTGCATTCCCGCCAACAGTGTAAGAGGGTTCTCTTTTCTCCACACCCTCTTCAGCATTTATTGCTTGTAGACTTTTGGATCGCAGCCATTCTGACTGGTGTGAAATGGTACCTCATTGTGGTTTTTATTTGCATGTCTCTGATAATGAGTGATGTTGAGCATCTTTTCATGTGGTTGTTAGCCATCTGTATGTCTTCTTTGGAGAAATGTCTATTTAGTTCTTTGGCCCATTTTTTGATTGGGTAGTTTATTTTTCTGGAATTGAGCTGCAGGAGTTGCTTGTATATTTTTGAGATAAGTTGTTTGTCAGTTGCTTCATTTGCTATTATTTTCTCCCATTCCAAAGGCTGTCTTTTCACTTTGCTTATAGTTTCCTTTGTTGTGCAGAAGCTTTTAATTTTAATTAGATCCCATTTGTTTATTTTTGCTTTTATTTCCAGTATTCTGAGAGGTGGATCATGATCCTACTGTGATTTATGTCGGAGAGTGTTTTGCCTATAAAACACTGGTAAAAGAAGTCAAAAAGGACACTAATAGATGGAGAAATATACCATGTTCATGGATCGGAAGAATCAATATAGTGAAAATGAGTATACTACCCAAAGCAATCTACAGATTCAATATAATCTAAATCAAGCTACCAGTGGTATTTTTCACAGAGCTAGAACAAATAATTTCACAATTTCTATGGAAATACAAAAACCCTCAAATAGCCAAAGCAATCTTGAGAAAGAAGAATGGAATTGGAGGAATCAACCTGCCTGACTTCAGGCTCTACTACAAAGCCACAGTCATCAAGACAGTATGGTACTGGCACAAAGACAGAAATGTAGATCAATGGAACAAAATAGAAAGCCCAGAGATAAATCCACACACCTATGGACACCTTATCTTTGACAAAGGATGCAAGAATATACAATGGATTAAAGACAATCTCTTTAACAAGTGGTGCTGTGAAAACTGGTCAACCATTTGTAAAATAATGAAGCTAGAACACTTTCTAACACCATACACAAAAATAAACTAAAAATGGATTAAAGATCTAAACGTAAGACCAGAAACTATAAAACTCCTAGAGGAGAATGTAGGCAGGCAGATTCTTTACTGTCTGAGTCACCAGGGAAGCCCTGGTCACCTATAATACCTAATACAATGTAAACGCTATGTAAATAGTTGTAAATGAACTGCAAATGCTATAAAATAGTTACCTCTGTATGACAAAGTCACATTTTCCTTTTGGGGCCCTTCTGGTTTTTTTTTTTTCCCCCCCTTTGGATATTTTGATCTGAGGTTGGTTGAATCTGCAAATGAGAAACTTGGATGCTTTAAGTACTAATTCTACAGTGGTCTAGGAAATTCTCACTGAGCAGTTCACATTTAGATACAGGCTTGAATGCTTCCCAGGTGACACTAGTGGTAAAAAAATCCATCTGCCCATGTAGATGAAAAAGATATGGGTTCAATCAGATCCTTGGGTCTGAAAAATCCCCTGGAGGAAGAAATGGCAACCCATTCTAGTATCCTTGCCTGTAGAATCCCATGGACTGAGGAGCCTGGTGGGCTACAGTCCACAGGGTCACAAAGAGTCAGACATGACTGAGTGACTTAGCACACATACACTGAAGGCTGAGAAAGACGTGGCCATGCAGAAGGTATATGTGTGAGGTGTGTGTGTGTGTGTGTGTGTGTGTGTGTCCATATAATGCCTTGGTCAAAAAATTCATTTAGGTTTTTCCATAAACTCTTGGAAAAAACTGAATGAACTTTTTGGCTAAACCAGTACATGTACAAGGGTGGAAAGACTGGTGTTTCAGGCAGTAGAACCCACTTGCATGAGGGATAAGTGAAAGATAATTTGGTGTGCTTAAGGAACCAAACTGATGTGACTGGAGGCCAATGAAGAAGGGGCTGGAAAGTATTATCCACATATAAGACATAATAGTTCAACATTTGACAAACAACTGAGTGACTATGGTTAAGCTAAAATGCATCCAAATAATAGATAAGATTTTCCAATCAATTTGCCAAGCACGAAGGACATGTTGGCAGTGGCTGCAGAAATGAATGTGCCTGGAACCTTGTCCTCAGACAGCTCACAATATTCTAAAGTATGTAAGGACACAAGAAGCCACAAATCACCAAAAATAGAAGATAAAGTAAATAAATGCTAAAAAACAGGGGATGTAAAGTGTTATGGAGGACAGAAGAGGGAGAGTTCACACCTCTTGGAGTGGGTTTGCATATGAATGGAAGCTTCCTGGAGAAGGTGGCATTTAAGCTTTTCCTTAAAGGCAATCATATATCTCCCATGATCCTGTCATTTGTAACCATGTCATTGTCTGTTTTATTTATTTACTTTTACTTTCTGTTGAGGTATCTGGTATGGTCAGCTGGAAAGTAGGAATAATTAAATGATATGAGGTCAAGACTACCTTCCAACTCATGCTTTTCTCCTTTTCTCCTGCAATAAACCAAAGAGGAGAGAAAGGGGGAGAAATCTCCATGTGACCTTTTCTCTACCTAGACTGCTATATCTCAGCCCCACCCTGGTTCCCACCCATACTTAAAATTGATAAAGGTGACTCATCCATTCATTTATCTACGTGTTAAAAACATATTGATAACTAAAAACATACTGATGCCCAGTAGAGTCTAAAGTATCATAATCACTCAGTAAATCCTTGTTAAATGAATCAAAGATAAGGGCTAAAGGAAATTTTAGGCAGAGGCAACAATGTATGCAGGGTCACATGTCTTGAAACATGTTCCAAGAAATGAAAATTATCATACTTGGGCTGGAAGAAAGAACATAATGGAGAAGCTTGAGGGTAATAACCCTAGAGTAATAGACAGCAACTAGATCATACAGTTGAATTTAAAATGCTGACCTCAAGACTATGGAGCATCCACTGTGGGGTTTTAAACAGCTTAAAATAATAGTACCACCTCCAAATGAAACAATAAACAAACTAAAAGACACTGGAAGGAATCACATGATCTGTTTTTCAGTCTCTGAAATGTACTCATGCAGTGAAAGGGAAGTCACCATTTCCTTCTAGATTTCACAAAGGTAGAATGTACATACAAGATGGTCTAATTTTGGTTTGAATTGCAAATATTTTATAGTTCTTGATATCTATACTAATTTAAAATTTTCTGTTACCTATTCAAGGCCAATCAAAAAGACTAGTTTCAACTAGGATTTTAAGTCAAATACCATTTTTTTAAAAATGTGACGCTGACAGAAACACTTTATGGCAAGGTGACCAGGGAACTCAATTTACCTGAGAAAAAACGTTCCTAGAGGTTACCATCTGCTCATTGTTTGCAAAGTGTTATTTACTATTAATGCGAAAGTGTTAGTTCTTCAGTTGTGTTTGACCCTGTGACGCCAAGGACTGTAGCTTACCAGGCTCCTCTGTCTGTGGAATTCTCCAGGCAAGAATGCTGGAGTGGGTAGCCATTCCCTTCTCCAGGAGATCTTCCCAATGCAGGGATCAAACTGGGATGTCCCGCATTGCTGGCAGTTTCTTGACTATCTGAGTCACCTAAGAGCTGTATTAAAATTGTTTGGGATGGTGTGGAAGATATCCATATTTTTTCTCCATCTCATCGTGGTCTCATTTAATACAGTGTAAGACACACTGCCCAGGGAGGTCTTCCTGTAAGTTAGCGTTAAGGCTAAATGACAATCATCTGTGGCTCACCTTTCTTTTCAGACTTTTTCTACACTTAAATATAAAACCAACACTTCCCTTTGAGGACTCACTAGGAAAAGCTGTATCTTTCCTATGTCCAGAGGTGCTGGAAAAATAATTCAACAGCGTTGGCCATTTGGTGAACGATGCAGTAAGGCCGTGAGTCCTGTTGCAGATTATGAGATGAAGGAAACGGCCAGGCAGGTCAGTGAGCAATTAAACAGGTGAAGTATGCATGAGACATTTGAGGAAAATAAAGATTGAGTGGTCCTCCGATAGAAAGTAGTCTGAATTGTACTTGCCACATTTTTTTTTTAAAGTATAATTGCTTTACCATGCTGCATTAGTTTCTTAGTTTCTGCTGAACAACAAAATGAATCAGCTTTATGTATACAGGTATCCCCTCCCTCTTGCGGCTCTGGCCCCCCTTGCTCCCCCATCCTACCTGCTAGGTCATCACAGAGCACCAAGCTGAATCCCCTATGCTATACAGCAGCTTTCCACTAGCTGTCTATGTTACACACGACAGACAGCCGGACAGACTCACACACACATATGTCAAGGCTACTCTCCCAGTTTGTCCCACCCTCCCCTTCCCCTGCTTTGTCCACCTGTTGGTTCTCCATGTCTGAGTCTTTACTTCATTCCTGTCCTGCACATGGATTCATCTGTACGTTTTTCTAGATTCCATATTAATATACAATATTTGTTTTTCTTTCTCTGACTTACTTCACTCTGTAAGACAGATTCTAAGTTCATCCAGCTACAGGGTTTTTTATAATTTATTATATGGTATAAACCTACAACTATATATTGATTTAATTTTCTGTTGATACTTTAAAAATTTCCAATAACCCTTTCATTATCAATACAATTTAAAAAAATGAAAGTATATATTTAAAAAAGAAATTAAGTACTGAGTTTCTGAATCCATTTCAAAATATTTTTAAAGATTGTTTTGAGATGGTTGCTAGACGATGATGATTGGATATGAACAGGGACAGAAGGAGTGGTCCAATGTCATTTGGAAACATCTAGATTTTTAGTGGCTTTCCTTCAAAGGAGCTCCTTTTGTTAATTGGGTTGATTTCTCTTCTATGCCATAGTAGAATGAGATGGAGAAAGTATACAATTTTGCAGCACCTAAATTTCGTATCATACATAGATAAACACATTTGATAAGTTTTTGTCTTATAAAAAATTTTTGTTGAAAAAGCCACTGGGCTAAGTTGAAGGAAAAAGATACTCCTTGTTAGAAATATTTGAGTTGACGTATTTATTCATTTAATGTGAAAAATAGAGTTGATAATTTCTTCTGAGCTTCCTGGGTACCTCTATATCTGCTGAGAATTTTCTCAATATTATAGTCTATAAATAGAGTCAATTGAGGGTGTCAACAATTAAAATAAAACCCATAATATTGAAAAGATAAGTAATTTGCAGAAAATATTAAAATAATATCACACTAAGAGCAAAAAAAAATGCTTCAAATATATTAGTGATACCATATTAGACATAGTTGTTACAAAGGTCACTATATTATCTAAATATTTACTGATAAAAATTGTTTACTTTTTTCAGATAATCAATACACAGAATCTTTAAAAAGAACATTCCTGAAAGTGTATGTGAACTTATGTTAGTTTTTTTTTAAACTTAATTTTTAAAAGTATTTTTTTGCACAGTACCATTTTAAGGTCTATCAACACATTAAAATGAATATGTTAGGTAAAAAACTCACATAATTTCAAAAAATCTATAGGTATATGTTTATTAGCAAACTGACCCCAGCAATACATTAATAGGACATCTATCATGATCAAGTGGGATTTATTTCAGAGATGAGAGAATTTTTCAATATCCACAAATCAATCAAATATGATACAACACATTAACAGATTGAAGAATAAAAACCATATGATTATCTCATGTATGTAGAAAATTTTTTGACAAANCCCAGCAATACATTAATAGGACATCTATCATGATCAAGTGGGATTTATTTCAGAGATGAGAGAATTTTTCAATATCCACAAATCAATCAAATATGATACAACACATTAACAGATTGAAGAATAAAAACCATATGATTATCTCATGTATGTAGAAAAAATTTTTGACAAAATTCAACATGGAGTTGTGATGAAAGCTCTCCAGAAAGTGAGCACAGAGGGAACCTATTTCAACATAATAAAGGCCATAGGTGATAAACCCACAGCAAACATTCTCAGCGGTGAAAAACGGAAAGCATTTCCTTTAAGAAAGGGAACAAGAGAAGGGTGCCCAATCTTGCCACTATCATTCAATACAGTTTTGTAATTTCTAGCCGCAGCAATCAGAAAAGAAAAAGAAAGGAATCCAAATTGGACAAAATAAAAAAGTAAAACTGTTATTGTTTGCAGATGACATGATACTTTACACAGATGCCACCAGAGAACTACAAGAGCTAATCTATTACTCTAGTAAAGCTGAAGGCTACAAAATTAATACACAGAAATCTCTTGCATTCTTATACACTAACAATGAAAGATCAGGAAGAGAAATTAAGGAAACAAACCCGTTTACTATTACAACAAAAAGAATAAGGTACCTAGGAATAAACTTAACTAAGGAGGTGAAAGACCTGTATGCACAAAACTATGATACACTGATGGAAAATCAAAGCTCCCGTAAACAGATGGAGAGACACTCCATGTTCTTGAACTTAAAGAAGCAATATTATGAGAATGACTGCACTATCCAAAGCAATATGCAAGGTAATCCCTATCAAATTACAATGCAATGTAATCCCTGTCAAGTTACCATTCTTCTCTTTCATAGAATGAGAAGAAAAAGATTTACAATATGTATGGAAACCAAGAGACCCAGAAGAGCCGAAGCAATATTCAGAAAGAAAAACAGAGCTGGAGGAATCAGGCTCCCTGACTTCAGACTACACTACAAAGCCACATTGATCAAGCCAGAAGGGAACAATAGAACAGAAGAGACAGCCCAGAGACAAAGCCACTCACTTAGGGTCACCTAATTTACAACAGAGGAAGTGACAACATACAATGAAGAGAAGACAGTTTCTACAATAAGTCGTGCTGAGAAACTGGACAGCTACACGTAAAAGAATGAAGTTATTAACAGAATCCTTCCTAACACCATACACAAAAATAAGCTCAAAATGGTTGAAAGACCTAAAAGTAAGCCTGGACACTATAAAACACTTAGAGGAAAACATAGGAAGAACACTCTTTGACATAAATCACAGCAAGATCTTTTATGACCCACCTCCTAGAATAATGAAAACAAAACAAAAATAAAATAGTGGGACTTTAAACTTAAAAACTTTAGCAAAGCAAAGAAAACGAGAACTGAGGCGAAAAGACAACTCTCAGAATGCGAGAAAATGTTTGCAAATGACAACAGATTAATCTTCAAAATATACAAACAACTTAATATCAAAAAGAAAAACCTAATAAAAAAAGGGCAGAAGATCTAAGTAGCCCTTTCTTCAAAGAACACATACATATGGCCAAGAGGCACATGAAAAGGTCTTAGCATCATTATTAGAGAAATGCAGATTGAAACTGCAATTAAGTATCACCCTCACACTGGTAAGTAAGATCATCAAAATTCTGCATGCAATAAATTTTGGACAGGATGTGTCAAAAAGGAACCCCCTTACACTCAATACAGCCACTATGGAGAAGAGTGTGGAGATTCCTTAAAAAACTAAAAATAGAACTACCATATGATCCAGCTATCCCACTCCTGGGCATAATACAGTGGAAACCATAGTTAAAAGACACATGTTCCCTGAAGTTCACTGCAACACTATTTACAAGAGCCAGGGCAAGGAAGCAACCTAAGTGTCCATTAGCAAGGGAATGGATAAGGAAGATGCCCTCCTGCATAATGTAATATCATTCAGCCATAAAAAGGAACAACACTGTGCTGTTTACAAAGTCGGGGATGAACCAACAGACTGTCATACAGAGTGGAGTAAGTTAGAAACAGAAAAGCAGATATCATGTATTAATGCATATGGGTAGAATCTAGAAAAATGGTATAGGTGATCTTGTTTGTAAAGCAGAAATAGAGACACATACATAGAGAACAATTTATGGATACCAAGGGAGAAAGGGGGATAAGATGAATCGGGAGATTGGGACTGACATTTAGAGACACCAAGGGAACATTTCATGCAAAGATGGGCTCAATAAAGGACAGAAATGGTCTGGACCCAACAGAAGCAGAAGATGTTAAGAAGAGCTGGTAAGAATACACAGAAGAACTGTACAAAAAAGATCTTCATGGCCGGGATAATCACAATGGTGTGATCACTCACCTAGAGCCAGACATCCGGGAATGTGAAGTCAAGTGGGCCTTAGAAAGCATCACTATGAACAAAGCTAGTGAAGGTGATGGAATTCCAGTGGAGCGCTTTCAAATCCCAAAAGATGATGCTGTGAAAGTGCTGTACTCAATATGCCAGCAAATGTGGAAAACTCAGCAGTGGCCACAAGATTGGAAAAGGTCAGTTTTCATTCCAATCCCAAAGGAAGGCAATGCCAGAAAAATGCTCAAACTACCACACAATTGCACTCATCTCACAGGCTAGTAAAGTAATGCTCACAATTCTCCAAGCCAGGCTTCAGCAATACGTGAGCCATGAAATTCCAGATGTTCAAGCTGGTTATAGAAAAGGCAGAGGAACCAGAGATCAAATTGCCAACATCTGCTGGATGATCGAAAAAGCAAGAGAGTTCCAGAAAAACATCTATTTCTGCTTTAATTGACTATGCCAAAGCCTTTGACCATGTGGATCACAAGAAACTGTGGAAAATTCTGAAAGAGATGGGAATATCAGACCACCTGANGAGATCAAATTGCCAACATCTGCTGGATGATCGAAAAAGCAAGAGAGTTCCAGAAAAACATCTATTTCTGCTTTAATTGACTATGCCAAAGCCTTTGACCATGTGGATCACAAGAAACTGTGGAAAATTCTGAAAGAGATGGGAATATCAGACCACCTGACCTGTCTCTTGACAAACCTATATGCAGGTCAGGAAGCAACAGTTAGAACTGGACATAGAACAACAGGCTGGTTCCAATAGGAAAATGAGTACGTCAAGGCTGTATATTGTCACCCTGCTTGTTTAACTTATATGCAGAGTACATCATGATAAACGCTGGGTTGGAAGAAGCACAAGCTGGAATCAAGACTGCCGGGAGAAATTTCAACNAGGCTGGTTCCAATAGGAAAATGAGTACGTCAAGGCTGTATATTGTCACCCTGCTTGTTTAACTTATATGCAGAGTACATCATGATAAACGCTGGGTTGGAAGAAGCACAAGCTGGAATCAAGACTGCCGGGAGAAATTTCAACAACCTCAGATATGCAGATGACACCACTCTTACGGCAGAAAGTGAAGAGGAACTAAAAAGCCTCTTGATGAAATTGAAAGAGGAGAGTGAAAAAGTTGGCTTAAAGCTCAACATTCAGAAAACTACGATCATGGCATCCGGTCCCCTCACTTCATGGAAAATAGATGGGGAAACAGTGGAAACTGTGTCAGATTTTATTTTCAGTTCAGTTCAGTCGCTCAGTCATGTCCGACACTTTGCGACCACATGAATGGCAGCACGCCAGGCCTCCCCGTCCATCACCAACTCCCGGAGTTCACTCAGACTCACGTCCATCGAGTCAGTGATGCCATCCAGCCATCTCATCCTCTGTTGTCCCCTTCCTCCTCCTGCCCCCAATCCCTCCCAGCATCAGGGTCTTTTCCAGTGACTACTGGGCTCCAAAATCACTGCAGATGGTGACTGCAGCCAGGATATTAAAAGACGCTTAACTCCTTGGAAGGAAAGTTATCATCAACTTAGATAGCATATTCAAAAACAGAGACATTACTTTGGCAAGAAAGGTCGATCTAGTCAAGGCTATGGTTTTTCCAGTGGTCATGTATGGATGTGAGAGTTGGACTGTGAAGAAGGCTGNGCTGTCTCTTATACACATCTCTCAGCTTTCTTCACAGTCCAGCTCTCACATCCATACATGACCACTGGAAAAACCATAGCCTTGACTAGACCAGCCTAGATAGCATATTAAAAAGTAGAGACATTTCTTTGCCAACAAAGGTCCGTCTAGTCAAAGCTATGGTTTTTCCAGTGGTGTTGTATGGATGTGAGAGTTGGACTGTGAAGAAAGCTGAGTGCCAAAGAACTGATGCTTTTGAACTGTGGTGTTGGAGAAGACTCTTGAGAGTCCCTTGGACTGCAAGGAGATCTAACCAGTCCATTCTAAAGGAGATCAGTCCTGGGTGTTCTTTGGAAGGACTGATGCTAAAGCTGAAACTCCAATACTTTGGCCACCTCATTCGAAGAAGTTCACTCATTGGAAAAGACTCGAATGCTGGGAGAGATTGGGGGCAGGAGGAGAAGGGGACGACAGAGGATGACATGGCTGGATGGCATCACCGACTCGATGGACATGAGTTTGGGTGAACTCTGGGAGTTGGTGATGGACAGGGAGGCCTGGCGTGCTGCGATTCATGGGGTAGCAGAGACTTGGACACGACTGAGCGACTGAACTGAACTGAACTGAACTGAAGAGACTCCAACCTGGGTAAACCACTCCTGCATTCCAGATCCACAGAAGATATGAGATAGTAAATGTTTGTTGTTTTAAGCCACTAAGTTTTAGGGTAATTTGTTACACAGCAGTAGACGATGAGTACATTTTATCTCAAAATCATCTTCCTTGTCTACCAATACTAATATATATTATGATCCTTATCGAATCCTTACTCACCAAAATTCCAGATTTTGAAAATCTCACTAAATAGCTCAATTTTACCTTCTCACTCTGAGTCACTATAGCGATTCCTGACATAATGTTCTCTCTTGTCCAATAAACTAAGTTTTGTTTTTCAATGAGGTTATTGGTGACGTTCTGAGGAGATAGCAAGGAGTTCCCTTGTAGCTAAGTTGGTAAAGAACCTGCCTCCAATGCAGGAAATCTGGGTTTGATCCCTCAGTCGGGAGGATTCTCTGGAGAAGGAAACAGGCAACCCAATTACTCCAGTATTCCTACCTGGAGAATCCCACGGACAGAGTATACCCCATACAGTTTGTGGGGTCCCAAGAGTGGGATATGACTTAGCATCTAAACCAAATGAAATCTGAGGAAAGAGTGCACATTGTAAAGATTACTTTTATAACAAAGAACATACTTTTAGATATTTCTTCTAAAATAACCTACAGTATGTGATCAATTCAGTACAACTAATGTGAGCACCAACTATGTGCATTACGTTAAAGATTTCTGTTTATAATAGAAGATACAACTTCTGACTCCCAGTGGTTCATTAAAAAGTTCTATGAAATAGAAATCAGTGGCTAATATTTATCTGATAGTTTTATAATATTTTTTAAGGGTTCAATAGGCATCATTTTATTTTTACAACCCCTAGAGGAATGTAAGTTGAATGACTTACATTCAACTCTGCTAGGCTCTATTTACATATGAATAAGCAAATTAGGAAACTTGGCTGAATTTATTTATATCTCTCATACTGTCTAGTTATATATTATTCTGTTGCTAGGATTTGGAAGAACCTAATTTATGGCCTGGATTCTTCCTTTAAGATCAACATTAATAACCTCTTAATTTACTAAAAGGCTTTTTGTCATTCTTCCCCTTCAAAGCATCCTAATCATAGCCACCTATTAAATATTGCAATTTCTCTATTCTGAAGAAGAAGTGAAGAGATTTCTAGAGTGAAAAAAATTCCTGGGCTTTCACATGCTTTAATAATCCAGGCTGTCAGATTCTGCTACTTCCCTAAAGTGCACACTCAAGAGTCATTGCAGTAGAGATTATTTTCATTGATTATCAGTGGTTTTCTCTGTTTTTTTTTTCCTCCAAACCAGCTGAAAAGTCCTGAAATACAGGATTTGTTTCTAGGCCTCATTTGTCTTTTGCTTCCAAAGCGCCACAGTGACCTCAGCAAGCTGTCTCCAGGAGCGAGTAAGGAGAAGGAAGTGGGAGAATTATTTTTTCCTTTATTATTTTCGTTTTTATCCTGCTTCCGTTGACAATTTTCTCCCTGTCAAACTTGGGTCTCCATAAACAGAATGACAATAGAAGGTCTTTTTTCCAAAATGAAGCATCTTGGTGCTTCAAACTTGAATTGAGCACGTTGACCTAGTACGTAAATAAACTGGCTTTCAGCCTTAATGAGAAACTTTCAGAAAGTGTTTTCATTAAAGATATAAATTGAGGAAGGGATGGAGAAAGACATTTTTATATGTCGGGGGTTTACAGGTATTTTTCATTTTCAAAAGACTCCAAGTCACGTATCAGCAGTGTCAGTTTCCTTCTAGTTCACAGGTTTTCCAGAATATTTAGATGTAATCTGTTATTTGATGGGATTTAGGAACATTCGGGGGGGGCGGGGGGAGAGGAAATACACATCCTCATCATTTTCCCTAGAATTTAGGAATAAGATAATTATATGAAAACAAATAAAAACCGTTAGACTCGACGAGGCATTGGTGGTTCAGTGGTAGAATTCTCGCCTGCCACGCGGGAGGCCCGGGTTCGATTCCCGGCCAATGCAGTAAGTTCGCTTTTTCCCGAAAAACAACAAACAAAAAGTATTTTTAAGCTAAGTGCACTTCTGGTAATTTACTGGTAATTTACAATTTCACCTTTGTAAATTTACAATTTCAGTTTTATAAATTATACCTATTGGCATGCATTCGGTTTTCCAACAACCAAGCAAATCTCAATTGATAGCAATCTTTGGAAGGTGATTTCTGAGTAGGTGGTATTTGGAAGTGGAATGTGGCCACGTACAGACATATATGCAGTATTCGTACTCTTCGAAGCAGCTTTAGAAAGCTATTCATAATAATTTAGATCCAAGAACGTGCCAAAATTTATCCCCTTGAAAATGAATTAAAAAACAAACCATTCGCGTGAGCAGAGTGGCGCAGCGGAAGCGTGCTGGGCCCATAACCCAGAGGTCGATGGATCGAAACCATCCTCTGCTATCTGCGTTTTTTTTGTTGTTGTTGATTGAAACCTGATCTTAGAAAGGACTGAATGCTTTTACAACAGACTATCACATCTAGCTTGTGGACTAGCTCTGGATGTGTAAGAATCGCTAAAGTTGCTTGTTAGAAATACCTCTTTCCCATTTTTAACGGAGGTAAATCTTATTTTTTATGTCTGGTAAATCTGTTGAAATTTAATCTCTCAGATTTGGGGACCACTGCACCTCGTAGGGGTTGGAATGTGACCTTCGTAAAATCTCTGGTATCTTGTACGTCACACAAAGGTTACATTTTGTGATAAGGTCTGTAACCAACATTTCAATCTTCAAATTGTTGATATTTTTATCATGATGACAGGCATTCCAAAACGGCTGTTAAAATGAAAGAACATTTGTAACAGGCAAGATATTCCTCATGGGAATATATCTAGACAATCTAATCAGTTATGTAGTCGTGGCCGAGTGGTTAAGGCGATGGACTTGAAATCCATTGGGGTCTCCCCGCGCAGGTTCGAATCCTGCCGGCTACGTAGCATCTCTCTCTTTTTTTTTCCCCCCCTCCTCTCCAGGTCCAAGTACCAACTGTGGAAACTTAACACGAAATATACTGTTTCCCTGATTATTATTATCTTTCTCCATAAAATTATATGGGGGAAATTTTAGTCCCCTATTATAACTTTCTGTAGAGAAAAATCTTTGAAATTTACTTTGGTAAACGCTAGGGATTTCTGAGACCATTATTAAAAAAATTTTTTTTTTTAAAAACTTAGGCATTAATTCATTTTGAATTACTACCTCCCGAACTTAAATTCAGTTCAGGTCTGACTTTCGATCCTTGCTTGCCTCGTTTTCCCCTTAATGAACTTCCAAGAATTTGGGTATATCAAGGCATCACTATTCTACTCGTGAATATTTTGACGTTTCAGAACCAGTATTTCAAACAGAAATTTCCAACATTTCCTTCTGGAGCCCTCTTATCATTCCATTTAGGAGGCCAGATTGTAGGGAGGAAGTACCAGTTGAAGACTATTCAAAACTGTTTTCAGATTTCGGCTAAATTTTATTAAAAAACAAAAACAAAAACACCCCAAACATACCAAAAACTGTTTCGCTTGCTAAAACTCTAAGACATACGCACACGGTATATACTACAGAAATAAGAATGAATATAACAAAAATTCAACTTGTAATAAACCTGCAATCGATCCATTTGGAAATGCTGATAAGCAAAAAGAAGTTTGTAAAAATACTCCAAAATTTTTCCTTAATCTCAAAATTACCAATAATTTCCTAATTTATTTGAACGTTTTTCTTCTTTTTCTATATTCACACGTGTCCTATGGAATTTTAAAGTGTAGACACCATATATAGACATTCATGGCCCAGGTCAGAAATTCAGTAAGTGCAGTTTTGATTTTGCAAGGAAGGCAGGTACTCAAACTCTTATGTGGACTCTGAGAATAACTGGAAGCAAAGTGAGCTCTACGCTTTTCGCATTGCGGAGCACTGATAATGAGGCCTTCATTTATACAAGACAGATATCATCAGAATAAAGTGCATGTGACACTGCAGCCACGTTCCTAACTGCTTGCGTAAAAAAAGTATATAATGGCCCCATGGTGTAATGGTTAGCACTCTGGACTTTGAATCCAGCGATCCGAGTTCAAATCTCGGTGGGACCTAGCTTTTGGTGCCTGCCTTCCCCTCATCTTCAGTCACTGTGGTACCTCAAGGAGGCCAGACACCTAAGCACTTGCGCGGCTAGACACCCCATCCAGTCAGCTAGGAGGCAATGTCCTACTGAACAACTTTCTTTATACATTCATCTGAGATTTCCCATCTGTTGTGTTCTTCTCCATTTCCTTCTCTGGACCACAGAATCTCCTCAGATTCTAGTAATTTAGATTGCCGTCTGCTTGACTCTTGGCGTTTTATACCCCTGACCTCAGTTTTGGGTCTGAGTTCCATCAGTTTTTAGTATGAACTGGGCCCTCAGAAATTCGTAGTGCCTGTGAGCCTTGGTCGTTGCATTTCACTCGGATCCTTTGCTGACTAGGATACGACTGATTCTTTATATATATATATATATATATGTATATATTTAAAATAAAAATTATAGTTCACAAAATCATGAATAGAACCACAGGCTCTTCAATGAATATTCAGAAATCTTTCAGTAGATACTAGGTTATAGTGGCCCCATGGTGTAATGGTTAGCACTCTGGACTTTGAATCCAGCGATCTGAGTTCAAATCTCGGTGGGACCTTCCTTAATTTTGGTGGCCAGCCAATTTTCTCTTGGTTTGCCTCCAATTGATAATGTACACATCGGTTTCTGGGCATAACCTTTCCGCTAAGGCATCCTTCTCCGGAGAAGTATCCTCCCTTACTTTCTTCTGGGACTCTTATGAAGTGGGTCAGATCTGTAAGTCAAAGATGTACTTGAGTGATTGATTACAAGTTCATATATCAGAGGCCTTCATGGGAGTCCTAAAAGACAGGCCCCACCTGTGACCCTTTTCTCCTTTGGAGCTCAGGCAAATGCTCTGTAGGCTGCAAAACTGTGCACACAGACCAGAAAATGTCCAAAATATACAATAAGATTCTAAGCTACCAGTCATCTGAGAGTCTCCACTGTCTCTTTACAGGACAGTGTAGTCTTCACTGTCTCTTAATGTTCCCACTGAATCTATGCTGAAGCCTTTGAAAGATCAACTGACCAGGATACAAATCCTCCTGTGAAGGTTACTTATATCAAGGTCCCATGGTGAAGTGGTTAACTCTCTGGTCTCTGAATACAATATCAGCTGTCAGTGGGACTCTAAATTCCTTCTGTTGACTTTCTCACCACAGATTGAGCATGTATCTTCCAGTACTCTCAATAACAGCAAAATAAGAGTCCCCACAAATGTGTGCCTCTGGCATTCTAGAAAAAGTTCTGCAAAGTTCTTCCTGCTTATTAAGCCCCAGTCATGGAAGTGCTTTAGAACCTCTGCATTAATTTCCTATTGCGGCTGTAGTAATTGACCACAAATTTAGTTACTTAAAACAACACAAATTTACTTTCTTACAGTTCTGGAGTTCAGAACTGTAAAATCAAGGTTTCTGAATGGCTATGTTTCTTCTGGAGACTTCAATGAAGAATATTTCAAGAGACTTCAAGAATACTTCCTTGCTCTTTTCGATTTTAATTGCCTATTCCATGCACTGCTTCTTGGTTCTGCATTCACATTTCCTACTATCAAATCTGATCCTCCTTTGGGTCCACTTGGATAATCCAGGATACTCTTCCATTTTGAAATCCTCAATTTAATTTTATCTGCAAAATCTCTTTTACCGTGTAAGGTAATGTATTCTTAGATATTATGAGTGATATCATACAGTATTTGTCTTTCTTTATATGTCTTATCTCAATTAGCATAACACCCTCAAGGTCCATGTTGTCTTGAATAGCAGAGTTTCCTTCTTTCTTGTGGCTGAATAACATTCCATTACACACACACACACACACACACACACGCACATCGCATTTTCTTTATTCATTTCCTGACAATTTTTTCCCCATATCTTGACTATTGTAATCAGTGTTGTAATAAACATAGGAGTGCAGACATATTTTTGATATCCTGTTTTCATTTCTTTTGGATAAATAAAACTGGGATTGTTGGGTCATAAAATAGACCGTTTTAAGCCTTTTGAGGATCCTTCACACTCTTTTCTTTAGTGCTTGGAGTGTGGTCTTTTATTTTTTTCTTCCTTTATCAAAGCAAGAGGGCCATTTATAGGGAGAAAAGACATTTTCTTCATTAGTTAAAAATAATAATGTAATTTCACAAATAGAACTCTGTTGTGTAGAGAAATATAACTTTATCGGGAGCGGACCATACAGATGACGAGGTGGCCGAGTGGTTAAGGCGATGGACTGCTAATCCATTGTGCTCTGCACGCGTGGGTTCGAATCCCATCCTCGTCGTCCTGTCCCTTCCCGCTGTAGTGTGGGAGTGAGGTTTTAGTGCCTTGCGAACAAGGTAAAAATCGGTGTTCCCTTACGGACGAATTAACTTTCACTATCAATAACGCATGTTTTTAACCCCTTTTATAGAGAGATTAGGAAATCCGTCGCGTGGATGAGAGAGTTAAGAAACTGCTGCCTCTGCTCAGGCTCCGGTGTGCTCACTGATTCTACTGCTTCTCCACCGGAGTCAAAAACTGATTCCGGGCCTTTTGAGTTCCGTTGTCTGTTAACACCCTGCCCGACTCGCTGGCCGCCTCCTTCCTGGCTGCGTTCCAAACAGTGAAGCAAATTACACACTACCAGGGAGTTTTCTCAAAATGTCCTCGTTTCCGCCACGCCTTCACACAACTGAATTAGTAAACCCGAGGGTGACGTCTCTGGGGTTGCAGGCACCACAGGTGACTCTGATGGGTCGAGAACTACGGGTCATTCTCTTCATTCACTGCTCCCAAACGCTCTCCAGCCATGGTTCCTTGTCTCGGCAGTTTTTGTATATATTTGCCATTTAAATCCCAGGCAGCACTTTTCCAGGTCCAAGGCACTCTCTCCTTACACCTCATCACTCCCTACCCGCCCCGCGGTGGCCCCCAATCTCTATGTCAGACTAGCTTTATCTGACCCCTGGTCCCTGCTTTCCGGAGCAGAAACTGTCCACATGCTCTGCTTTTGCTCACGCAGTCACTTCTGCCTGTAAAGTCTCTACTCCTTGGTAGCAAAATCTTTTTGCAAGAGGCACATCAAATGTACCTTTTCTGTGAATTCTCTAATGAAATCATCATTCTCCTCTTTGTACTTTGTATGAATGAATTTAGTCAAAGATCTTTTCCAGGAGTTCCAGGCTCTATTTGTTTCCTTCCTTCTTTGATCATCTTCTGCCACTTATATCTTAATTTTAGCACATAATTCCATAAAATCTCATCTGTTCCCCTCTTTTCTTTCACCTTACAGGAAAACTATAGCAAAGGGCTGAGTACATGGTGGGGAATAACAAAATTTGAAGGGACCACAAAGATGATCTTTTGGAAAATCCTCCCTCCCATCACCTGTCTGTTTTACGGATGAGAAAACCGAGGTAGAGACCAGACAAATTGCTTGCTAAAAAAAAAAAAAATCATATAACCAACTTTTCCTTACTAAGGTTCATAGGAACCAAGCAAGAGGTTAAGGTGATAAGGTCTTTCTAATGTGTTCAAATCCAGTGACTGGGATTATGATTTTTGAAACTTGGAAAATCCTTCTAAAGTACACTTGTCATAGGTCAGCAGATCTTCCAAAGGCTCATGAGGATTGAGACCTATGAAGTACAGATTTTGTAGTAAAATCTGATTTTGAATTTTATAAGATATGGCTTATGTGGTACATGTGGTTCAAAGATGGCTCACAAACTATAACCCATTTTATGTGGAAAATAAAAACCGAGGAAACGATGATTCAGATTGGAGGCCAAAGTGGAGTCTTGAGGAACTGGGTAAGTGGAGTGTTGAGGAATTGGTATATGTTTTTTATATCTTTGAATTTTCTCCAACAAATAATCACAGATACTGGATATCTGAGCAGTCAGTCTTAACCCTCTTGCCTCTCCATCCCCATGTTACCTTGCTTGAGAATACGGTTGTAGGAGTACCACCCTTTTAGATCCTTGTCTCCTCAACTTTGCACACTGTAAACATTCAACAAATAATCATGAAATAACAGGATACTGTATATGTGTGTATGTATGCGTGTGTGTGCATGATATTGACATGAGAGGAAAAAAAACTGTCCAGGCAGAATATACCTAGGGTATTTGTCACTTCTTTTAATACACATTAAAGGATTATCTGGGGCTTCTCAGTGGGTAAGATACCCCCGCTACCCCGGTGCAATGTAACAGAGGGAGACACAGGCTACCTCCCTGGGTTGGGAAGATGGCAACCCATAGTATTTTTGCCTGAAGAATACCATGGACAGAGGAACCTGGTAGGCTACAGTCCATAGGGTCCCACGCAAAAAACAATTTTAAATGTGCTAATCTCTTCTGTTGTTTCCAAAAAACAGAAAAAAGAGGAATATGTTTAGTAGAAAAGAGCTAAGCCTCCATATGATTTGAATCTGGGAACATCATATGTTTCACTAAGAACTCGACATTGGAAATTAAGTTTTCTTCATCCTAACTTATTATTAAATTCAGTTATTTAGGTACAGAAAAAGTTTTTGTATATTTTTTGTGGTTAACTTCTCTGCCTTCTTGTTTGCATGCACTTTGCAAACAGTCCAGCTATTTTAATGACCTTAATATTTTGTTTGCTGTTCTCATCCTTTTGACGGCAATAAAACCAAAGGGGGAAAAAAATAGTTCAGATAGAAAAGACAGAAGAGTGGAAACCAGTGACAGATTCCAGCAATCGGAACTCAGGACTAACAGAGAAGAGGTTGTAGCGTTGCAGTGAAAGATCAAAACTAACCACGAAGGGATTCGAACCCTCAATCTTCTGATCCGAAGTCAGACGCCTTATCCGTTAGGCCACGTGGTCTCCAAGGACTAAAATCTCCTGAGACAGTAAATTTTCTGTCTCGTCCAGAATCGTGAAAGCTGCATAATGGCAACGGTCCCCGAGCCACCCATGTCTTATGTTTAGAAAAATGGAAATTCGAGATTACAGGGGTTATTTGGGGCCAAGCAGTACCGCCTTGTGAAAGATAAGAACTGACAATTATTTCGGTCTTGGGTACTCCATAGAGGGAGTATATGGCACATAAAGAATGCCAAAACGTTGCACATATATATATATATATATATACACACACACACACATATATATGCACAGCCTTGTTGGAGACTCTATCTTATCTTTGAGAAAATTACTGGCCTGGAAATTCAGCCAAAATGATTTTTGAGCATGATTGGTGTCTTTCTTTTCATGACTTTTCCACTCAAGCAAGAAAGAGCGTCCATGTCATCCTTGAAGACGGAGGACAAGGAAGGCTTCTCTAGAATTTGCTTGTGTTATATCTTTTCCTTTTTGTGTCTACACTTTTTTTCTTTGCTGTAATAAATCTTAACCTTGGATGTATCTTGATTCATGTGAATCCTTCCAGCGAATCACCAACTACTAGGTGGTCATAGGGCTACTGGAAACATCATTTTCCCTTTCCCCCGTTGCACTTAGTGTACAATCTTTTAAAGAAATATCTGTACTGTACACACGTGTACTGTACATAGTTACATATTGTTTTAAAAGCATGTCTATGCTGTAGGCTACTTAATGGGTTTTCTTAGTTCCTAGCACAGTATGTAAGATAAATATCTGAATAGGAATCCTTTCTGAGAGGAGGAAAAAATATATAAAACAGTACACACATATATTTAAAAAATAAGCATAGAGAATAGTTCTGTTAGAGGTTGAAAAGGAAGGGAGAGGGTAGAGACATTTACAATAGCGGCCGAAGTGGTCTTCTGAGGTCAGCGTACAATTAAGGTCATCAAATTCTGCACTCTTGTCTCAAACTGTTACTTATTTACTCCAAAGATTAAAACTCTAGTAGTTGCAAAGAATCTGTGTACGGATGGCCAAGGAGATTTTTTGTTTGTCACTTTAACTACATGGTCTCATTACAAACAGTGCTTTCTGGATTATGAATAGAAGGAAGCATAACAAGATCTGGGCTTCCACTTCTCCTCTCTTAATTCACCACTTTCACAGCATCACAAGATAATGAACGCTGCCATGAACACTGGAGACAATAATAACCCGGTTACTTCGGCAAACAGTTCAGAAAAAGCTGAAATTAGCAGAGGATGGTTTCGATCCATCGACCTCTGGGTTATGGGCCCAGCACGCTTCCGCTGCGCCACTCTGCTTCACAGCACACACGCATTACTAATAATACCCTTAACTGTACTAGGAAGCACGCCTCTAACTTTAGAAAACTGTAAGGGCGGGGGCGGGGAGGGGTATTTATTTCAATACTTTGGCTACTTTGATGCCAACAGTCTGGATTAATGTCGCTACCAGAATCAGAGAAAACAAGGAGTAGAAAAGTAAACATTAATACGGAGTTTAGTTACTGAGCGCAGAAAGAGGAATGGTTAGATAATTAAATCAGAATCACAAGTTTTAATAATCAGAGAAGAAAACGAAAATAAGACGTGAAAGGAACTTTGGTTCGCGCGGCTGGCGAGATTTCTACCGGAAAATCGCTAACCAACCATATGTATTTGCTTTTGGGGAAAAATTGGCTTGGTGATAGAAAAGGCGAGGTCTTGAAGCTTTTAAACTCCTCTGGAGGGGTGTTTCGATTTGAAGGGGTTTTGTTACCGGGACGGAGCAGCAGTGCTTAAGGCCTCGTAAACGTTGAGGTAAAGCCGGGCCCTCCTTTCCAACGAAGGTTACAGCAGTTCCGGTCATGTGGGCCAAGGCTCCAGTGCAACCGTTCCTAAGCATCCTAAGCAGCAAAAGAAAATTAGTAAAATTAGTCTGACCCAGTTTTAAATTGCGTTCGAAAATTCCTGCTTAGTGATGGGGGGACTCACCGGGGAATCTTCAGCGAAGGGCTTGCTCGGTGGGCGGGGACTACGTTGTCGTGACGTCACCCAGAACTGGGTCACCAGGGGAGGGGCGGGCTGGCAGGCTAAATGAATGTGCCCGCGAAAGCGCTTTCAGTTCTCACTTCGGTCCGGAATCCGCTCATATAAGGGAATTGCCTCTGCTTTGTCGGTGCTGTTTTGGAAGTTCTCTTGGCAGCTTTATCATGTCTGGACGCGGCAAGGGCGGTAAGGGCCTTGGAAAAGGTGGCGCTAAACGTCACCGCAAGGTTCTTCGCGATAACATCCAGGGCATCACCAAGCCTGCCATCCGTCGTCTGGCCCGGCGTGGAGGAGTTAAGCGCATATCTGGCCTCATCTATGAGGAGACCCGCGGGGTGTTGAAGGTGTTCCTGGAAAACGTGATCCGCGACGCGGTCACCTACACCGAGCATGCCAAGCGCAAAACTGTCACCGCCATGGATGTGGTCTACGCGCTGAAACGCCAGGGCCGCACCCTCTACGGCTTTGGCGGTTAAGCTGCCGGTTTTCGGCGTTCCTAATATTTCCATCTAAAGGCCCTTTTCAGGGCCGCCCACATGTTTCGATGAAAGAGCTGGTTAACACTTGCTGTTTCTCTTGTTTCCTAAGGCACACCTCACATGCTCAGTTTCCGCTAAACAAAGCCCGCCTCTCGGAATTTTAACACTGGAGGATGGCATAGCAAGCCACTCCAGTATTTTTACCAAGCTAATACTATGGATAGGATTGCACAGTCAGACATGACTACGCACACGCGAAGTTTTAGAGAGGTGGAAGTTCGCTGTGGCTTTAAAAATAACTTCGGCGCGTTTAAGTTTTATGAGACACTTGTCTACCCCAGAAAGATTTCTTTAATTCTGGGATATTTCGAATTTGGAATCGAGTATCCGCGGTACTTGAGTATTACAGAGAAGTCGGCTTACACTCAAGTAGCGATGCCTGGCTCTCCCCCGGCGGTGCCCTGTGCTCAAGATGGCGGCGAGGCCGAGGAACAAAGAAAGCCCGCGCCCGCGGCGGGAAGCGCGACTCGGAACAAAGGCGAATTCACGAGTAGGGCGGGTCTTCCCCTCTGTGGGGGCGCGCTCCTGGGCTCGGCTGGCGTGTGGCGCTGCTGCTGGGCTCTGCGGATTAAAACTTGTACCCATGCAGTGGGGGAACAATTACAATGGACTCGCCGGGAGAGCTACCATGTATTAGGAATAGAGGACACTATAGTCTGAATTCCTGTTTGAAAAATTTAAAAAGTCGACAGGACGTATGTTTTTAAATGAGCGACATGAATGGCACTTAGGTTTAAGATTAAGTAAACATTTAAAAAAGTACTNAATTCTTGAGATGTGTATAAGAGACAGCTTATTATGTAACCTTGAGAAATCTGCTGGAAACCTAGAGTCTAACTCTATCGCTTGAACAAAAACAGTTTACTTTTACCCAGAGAACCAGACCCAGCCTCCTCCCTCCCCAGTGAAAAGATGCTAAAATAGACTTTAAAAGAAGGAGAAGAAATAAAAAAGCTCTGCTTTCTCTTTAAACCTGTGAACAATAGAAGGTCATGTGATACAGTAGCCTATCATCCAGCACATTAATAGCTGTGCTAGAGTAATTACACTTGTGGTATTTTTGCCTCAAGTGAAATTCTGAAATAAGAGGATGGAAATTATGATACTGCTGATAAATATTAATAAGTGAACTTTTAATTTTTTTGCCACAATATTCAAAATGCTAAGCATCCTGCTAATGCTGAAGCAGCCCGATGTGTTTGCCTCCAGGGAGTACGATGCTTTGTGCACTTAAGAAAAAAGTTTAACGGAATTAAAATTTAATATCTAATTAGAGCGAGGCTAATATATTTTGAAATGAGTGGGGGAGACATGTCCCTCTGCCACGGAGTCCGGGCAGCCGTTCATCTTACCTGTAAAGCTGCATTGAGAGGTGTACAGTAGGCGTGGCTGGTCTGCATGTTTTTAATAAGGGAAGGGTTACTGTGTAAGAGAAAGATAAAAACTCAAAGTTAAATACAATCGCCCCCTGAGTTCTTTGCTAAGACTTAAGCTTGCTGGTATCCTTCCAAATCAGAAATGTCTCCCAGTCCCCAACCCAAAGGAAAGTCGGGTTTCTCCCTAGCCCCTGGCTTCACCGGGGGCTAGTCTATGTGAACACCTCTGAGCTGGATAGACGTTGCTGTTCAAGCAAATTGGGGGTAAAACTGTGGACTATGTAATAATTAGCTTGGGCACTTCCTCTGCGGATGAATCGTTTGTCAATTTGGAGCAGCCGCCCTGACTCTAGCAGGAAGGCTGATGCTCTGGGATGTCAGTGAGCTGATGGCAAGGTCTCCCAGGAGCGGGCGGGAGGAATCCTGGCTCTTAAGCTTCTTCAGGATTTGAGTTCTAGAACAAATGCTAGAGGAATGGCAGGGTAGCTCCGAAGAAAAAGTCTTCAAGGCTCATTTACTGCCAAAAGGAGAGGTGGGGGGTACTCCAGGGAGGGTTGGTCAGCCAAGGCTGGTTCAAGTCTCTCTGGCACAGCCAAATTTGTGAGGATACAAGAATAATTTGATGCTGTGTCCATTTACTGATCAAATGATGACAAGATACTGTTGTAAGAACATCTCTAGACAGGAAGGATAAAATTACTTAAAAAAAAAAAAAATCACACGTGAGGATATAGTCAAAAAGGTAGGGGTGGCTTTGGGGAGGAAATTACCTACACTGATCAATAATCCTTAAAGGAAGTAGATGGACTGATAACTGATTTCCTTCCTATGCTTGGAGCTTTTTTATCATTTTACTACATTTATATTGTTATACTGACTGAGCCCATAAAAAGAAATTTACCCCAGTAAATACACATTTTAACTCTAAAGAAGAGTTTCCTCTTCCCTTGGAGGAATTAGGGGTCACACAAAAACACTGAGTTATAGGGGCCCCCGTAAAGCTGCTGAATCAAAAGACAACCGGTATTTGCATTAAAGATGTCAAAAAAGCATTATTCAGGGCGCTGGTGTTCCAAGGGAAACGAGAGAAATACATGTACAAATCACACAATTGAGTTCCGTTGCAGAAAGCCGTGGCACCGCTATGTGGTGAAATGCGAAACTATTATGGGATGAGTCAACCATGCAAAGCCAAAGCAACAGCAGAAACAAAAAACAAAAGCAAGTAAAGGCTCTTACTGTGCGACAAGCTCGTCAAAGTTTTCATCGGGGCAGTATTTGCGAGGACGGCCTCGTTGAATATGGCGGCCACGTTTAAACTCTTCATCATCAACTGTCCAAAAGGACCCAAACTCATCCTCTACTCTGATAAAGCACTTATGCAGTGAGAGGTTGGTGCGAATGGCACCCTGGGATAGGAGCAGCAGCAAAGGAGATGAAGTGGCAACAAAAGGAGAGAGGCAGGGTTGGGGGCAGAACAGACATCCAATACAGGGAACAGGAGAAAGAAAATAAAATGCAATAAGCATAAGCCAATGGTTTGTGAGGGTTAATATGCATTGCCACCTAAAAGCTACTAGCATGTGATGCAACAAAGACCAGCAAGCAGGGCAAGGGGACTGGCGGGTATACAAAACAGGAGGGATGAAATGCTTTTTTGCTTCCCTTCACTGAGACAACGTGAAACCAGGTGTCTGGTCTAACACCATCTAGCAGCCAAAAGCCTCTACGTGACACTGGTTAGCGCAATCCCAGCCAGGCTAAGAGGTTCAAACGTGGCGGACGTACCCACTGATCTTTTGTGGCCTTCGCTTTTGGAACTCTACTTCGTCCACTGTCCATACTGCCCCTTTAACGTTTTCTACTCGCACAAAACACTTGTGGAGACTAAGATTATGACGCACTGCATTCTGCAGCAAGTATAAAAGAGAGAACATTGTCCATAAGAAAAAGACTCCAAAAACAGCAGTAAATTCAGCCTAACAGCCCACGGTTGTAAACCCATCCCCAAGAGCTGCAGTTCCCACCCCTAGGAGGACCCTCCTGTGGTGAAGGGCGCCTCTTCCAAAAAAAGAAAAATCAAAATCCAAAATGCTGAGTTAACTGTACTTCGGCATTTTCGCCTAATCTCTGGTCACAGTTAACCAGAAGTATTTTTTAATATGTGTATTAGCCCCCAAACAGGTTTCACAGCCAAAACATAAAAGTAATGTTAATATGACTTCAAAATCAGGAAACAAGCATAAAACAGTCCCTTTTAAACCCACTCATCTCTCATACTAAAATATCAGCTCCCAAATATGTTTCAAAGCCAAAATAGAAAAGTAATGTTAATATGACTTTAAAATCAGCAAACAAGCTTAAAACTGTCACCTTTGAACTCTGTCTCTCATACAAAAATGGTGTAAGTCATTTTGCTGCTTCTTTTTTATTCTTTGAAGTTTTGGCTTTCACACCTTTGACCCATTTTCTCAGATTTATTCACAAGAAATGGACATTGGCTGTTTACCACTGAGAGTTCCACCTCCTGCATCTGACAGGATCAGAGGATGACATGACCCTCACTGGGTTAGCCTCCATTATCAAGCTATGCCTTACCTTCCCAAATATATAAAAGCTGGCCCTTACCAGGAGTAAGTGCTTTAATTAACAGAGAAAATGCCAAAGGGAACCATGAGTAGAACTCTCAATGGCAAAACGAGAATGCTTTATTATTTGATGCTTCTATTTACATATAACTTTCTTAGAGTAAAAAGTAAATTCTGGTCACTCCTAAACTGAAACCCTTGACATCCGTAACCTACCGAAGGAGGAGCTCAACTGAAGGGTGAAGAGGTTTTAACATCTCACCTTTCCTGAGTTTCAGGAAATTCCGCAACCCTCACCAGGTAAAGTAACAAGCACTGCTTCACCTCTTCAGTTCTCCTGGTTGAACTTACTGACCCTCAAAGCTGGACATGAGGGTATTTCAAAGAGACCCATGTCATTTACTCCCAATTTTCTTCTTGCAGGGAATGAGGTGACAATGGGGGCATAAGAAGGCGATACCAATACTACACCTCACATCCCTCAGGAGTCCTTCACTTTATTTCAGCAACACTGCCATCGCTCAGACATTCTGTATCCCTTCCCTTCACCACTCCCTCTCTCCCTGACCCTTTCCAGAGGCAGATCTTGATCTGTTCTTTGAGAGGTGTTTCCATTTTTGGATAATCACCACTGGAGACTCTGTGAGGAGTCATGCTAAAGAAGGGTGATTTTTCTGGTCTGATTTAGAAGGTAATAAGATAAATTTTATCACATGGCATGATGAAATGCTCACAGGAAGAAGCCACAGGATAAACAGTCAAGGAATTTTTGAGCAATATCAGCATAATTGGGGTAGGTTCAAGACTTCCAAGTGACTACGAAAGGATACCCCTGATTCAAACAGCTTTGATAGGTTTCTACCAAACAACAATCTCTGGAAAATGTTTGGCATTATACTTGGTAGGACAAATTTCTCCACGTGTAAATAAGTCTTTAAAAAGCATTTTCTTTTTTATATTGCACAAAGGCAGAGATAACAGGAGACCCTTAGCATTCNTTCTACCAAACAACAATCTCTGGAAAATGTTTGGCATTATACTTGGTAGGACAAATTTCTCCACGTGTAAATAAGTCTTTAAAAAGCATTTTCTTTTTTATATTGCACAAAGGCAGAGATAACAGGAGACCCTTAGCATTCTTTATCTCCTAGAACAACACTGAAGTGCTTGAAATAAACCCAAGTTTCTTACCAAAAAAAAAAAAAAAATCCAGAGTACATGTACCCAGAGGACACCTAACTGGGAACAGAAAGCAGCATTTCTCCTCATCCTATCATATCTACTATTTTACAGTAAGTATCAAGATGTACAAAACTGGAAAAGGCATGTCTGCAAAACAGGACTGCTCTAGAACTGTCTAAATTGTACAGCCATGTAAATAAAGATGTAAGGTCAAAGCTTAAGTTTCTGTTTTTGAAGACTGTACATCCAAGCACAAGCAATTGGAAATAGAGAATTTCCCCGAAAAGGTGAGTGAGCTCTTCCCAGTCATTACTTTTACCTGGCATTTTATCTTTTGTGTAAGATCGCAGCACAAATAGGACACGGAGAGAAAAGTGTATCTATTTATGAATCATTAAATACTTCAACTAGGACTGTTTATATGAATGGCACTTTTTCTGGCACTTTACAGAAATGAAAAAGTTAAATCCGAAGATTTGAGCCTAAATATCACATTCGACACTGGTAATTATTTTTAAATCTGATCATTTTCTATTTACAACAGGTAATTAGAAGAAAATGTCTGCTTCATGTTTATACTTTCTAAATTCTGAAAGGCATTCATAGCTGAAGATTATTTTGTATTTTCTCTCCCTTAGGGCAGGCTGAGGAAGAGAAAGGAATATTTTGAACCAAATTCCTTCAGCGCCCATGTGTCTTAATAGAAAAAAGGTACATTGGGTCATTATTCATAACTCTGTAAGTGTGAAGAATTAATTCTATGGTTATATTCATTTTGTTTTAAAAATGCTAAGTTATGACAAATGTAGTAGAGGAAATGTATTTTCGATGTATGATCTCCTCCCATATAAAGTTAATAAGTAGCAAGGAAAACTTCTAGTTCAAGCAAAGCATGTTTTATTTGCACCTTATAACAAACCCCTATGATCTTTATAATAAAACCATGTAAAATATTTGCATTTTAAATATTTCTAAATGTCTTAGAATTGGGGGATTATAAGAATTCTAAATATTAAATATGCAAAAATAATTAATCTCCAATAGTACCTGCCCCTTTTTCTATAGCAAAAATATTATTAAAACAGAAATTATAGTGAGGAAATCCAAAAATTGCTGAGAGCTTAATCTAATACAATGCAATCAATGCTAACATAATCTATACACTAACTGTGGAACTTGGATTGAGGACTGTTGTGTGGTCACAAGTCTTGCTGGGGACATCCCACTTGGAGCTATGGATGACTTGTCTAGAGCAAATGGTATCAGTCAAGTCATATACTTCATAATTACTTTTCTTCCCCACAGTTAAATGAATATCGGACAGTCTCTTCACTTAAAAAACAACTTTTATATATACATACATATATATAGGGTTCTCCTGTAGTAACTTCCATATACTATGCTAGTGTTTGGAGTGTACAGCCTTCTCCATTTATCTCACATTTACTTGATCATTTTTCCATGTTACTAATGGCTAAAGAAAAAAGTTATCTATGCAGTCTCTGCAGAAATAAATACTGATGCTGGCTAAAGACCTCAAGGCATAAGGTTTGTGTACACAAGACAACTTCCTTCACACTCCAACCAGAGAGAGACAGACAACTTTGGTCCATCTGATGCAAAAGTAAGGAAGTCTTCCATCCTAGCATTTTTAATGCCACAGTAATTATTTTCTCAATCCAATATTCCTACAAACTAGACTCTCTGAATGTATCAAAACAATCTTATTGTAACTTACAAGACGTTACCAACAACAAATTCTCCCCTGTAAAAGGCAAGATCCAAGACTAAACAGACCTGCAACAAAGCTTACCTTCCACGTGGCAGCATTACGTCGGAAGTAAGCAAACATTCGTGTGAACCAGTTATAGATTTCATTTAGTGTTAGCTGCTTTTCTGGAGATTCGAGAATGGCCTGTGAAGCGAAAGCAACAGAAAAAGATAATTTATGACCAAATCAGCACAACTGTCATTATACAATTTTTGGAAAACAGAAAATAATTGTGATTCCAAGCTAAAGCCTGAGAAAGGTTTCACGAAATGATCTAAGATGAATGGTTCTATTTACTAGTTCAATAGCAAAATTCAAAATGGAATTATCCAATTGTTTTGAGTTTTTATTTCTGTTTCCGTACAGAAATATTAATTTATTAGTCATTCATAAAGCTGAATCAAAGAGAAATGCAAAACATTTCACTAGCTGATTAAAGCTCAGTAATTATTTAGAGCTCAGATTAATTCTAGGGATCAGAGATTACTGTAGCTTGTGATAATTGACTTGCCATCTTTAAACAGGCTCATTTTCACTGTTGTGTGAAATGAATTTCCTAATAATCACATCGTATTGTAATACTTAATCAAAAGCAATTATGTTATATATTGCAGTTTTAAAAAACCTTATAGAAAAGGTTTTAGCATGCTTGCATACTAAACGGTTTTAAATCTACTTCATCAATATATCCCTGTACACATATACCTTCTGAAGCAATTTCACAAACTGCGTTGTTTACTTACCTGCCTAATTAAAGATGCATATGTAAATGGTGGTCTAACTTCTGCGTTCTTATAAAATTCTTGGTTCTGCGCAATATCTGCTAAATAAGAATCATTGTCCTATTAATTATCACTTTTTACAAACAGGCTGGTCGACAAGCAATGCTGATTACAACTCTACATGAGGCAAAAATAGAGGATCTACCTGAAGAGATGGGCACGTTGTATTTGTCTGAGTACCGCCTGCGGATGGGGCCCACCGTGTGCATGCTGGTGGTGGTGATGACGGAGGGGCCTTGGGTGACGGGAGTGATGGGGGCAGTGGGGGTCGTAGGAGTATGAGGTAAGCTCTGTGGAGAAGCCTCTGACGCAGACTTGGAGAGGGTGACACTGGATACCAGATTCAGCTGTGAGGAAAGGAAGAGTGCTTAGAAGAGCCACCGAGAACGCCCCGAGGTCCAGCGGGAAAGGCATGGGGAGGCCTGGCCAGTGTTAAGCCTCTAAGTGGATGTTTACCACCAGCTGAAACAGGAGGGGACTTCCCATGTAAAAGCTGTTTATTAAAATTTCTAGCATCCTTTCCTATGATTCTTTTTATTGTAGTTGATTTATAGGTACACAGCTAAGTAATTTGGAGAAGGCAATGACACCCCATTCCAGTACTCTTGCCTGGAAAATCCCATGGCCAGAGGAGCCTGGTAGGCTGCAATCCATGGGGTCGCGACGAGTCAGATACGACTGAGTGACTTCACTTTCACTTTCATGCATTGGAGAAGGAAATGGCAACCTACTCCAGTATTCTTGCCTGGAGAATCCCAGGGACGCGGGAACCTGNGGCTGCAATCCATGGGGTCGCGACGAGTCAGATACGACTGAGTGACTTCACTTTCACTTTCATGCATTGGAGAAGGAAATGGCAACCTACTCCAGTATTCTTGCCTGGAGAATCCCAGGGACGCGGGAACCTGGTGGGCTTCCGTCTATGGGTTCGCAGAGTCGGACACGACTGAAGCAACTTAGCAGCAGCAGCAAAGTGATTCAGATCCATACACATATCTTTTTTCAGATTCTTTCCACATATAGATTATTAAATATCTCTTGCACTGTTCTCCTTTCCTATTGCTGAGACAGTTTTTTTTTTCCCCAAAGACATTTAACTAAGTATTTACAGACACAAAAGGGCTTACTTAGCCTGGTGAGTGTGAGAAATTCTGGGTCATGATGTTTCTTTAATCACAACTTCACACCTCTCTTTTATAGCCTACTATGCCTTGTAAACCTCGAAGAGGGAGATAGAGTCCTTGTAGCCCCACGAACACTGATGTTTCAGGAAACACCTCTTGAGATGATACAATGGTATTGACCTGAGCTCTGTGACAAACCTTTCTGAATTGGGCTAGTACAACAGGGAAACTATTTTTACTTACTCTCAATAAAAGTCACAATTTTATTTAAACAGCCACATGCTGCCAGTGGCTACACCACACTGGCACAGGCTCACTCAACGCCAGGATGACACTTCAGGGATGAGAACTGCTGCAGAAGGGCCTGGCCCAGGACCTATTAAAAAGAGTGGAACCCATCCACTAGACATTCATTTAGCTCCATCAGTTGGCAGAGAGTCCTCTTTGAAAGCTTTATGTGTCATCTTCATTAAACTCTTATCCGATGCAGGACTGGAATCTATTCACTTAAACATGGCATAGGAGAGATCTGGAACTATAAAAAATAAAATCTCATTTCTTTCCTTCTAGTTTCAAATGTGTAGTAACAAAATGGAGTAATTCAGTGCTTCCAGTAAAGAAATACCTACTAGTTATCTGCAGTAGCATGGGGGAAGACGAACAAGTCCTGTTTTGGCCTTCTTTCCTATTACCTGTTTTGCCTTTGCCTTGAAGTGTTTCCCTTAATAATACTGGAAATATAAGCCTGTCCTCCCCCTACGTTCCAAAAATCTGCTTGCTACTGAAACACTGTATCTGGCTCCACTGAAGAACTGGGTTGTTTTCCACGCAGTTCTTGCAGTTTACCCAGAAGTGCTCTTTCAGAAACCTGCAGCTACCTCCAATCCGAAAAAGTTTAGCAGAGCAGGATTACTTGGTATCAAAGTGGAGCAGGAACCTGTGGTCCTCACTCCCACTGACCACGTCCTTGCCTGCCTGTGGAAAGCCTTAGCCAAGGAATAAGCTTAATCGGAGAAGTGAGAACACACAGAAGAAACAAAGGAAAACAGAGGAGAGCAGATAGGAACACTGTAGCCACTAAGCACAGGCCCAGACCTTTAGTCCCTCAAGGGCTATAGATAATATTCTGAGCCATGTCCTGCCAGCTGTCTGCAGACACTGAAATCCCCACCAAGCAGGAGAAGGCTACATGATGAGCAGAATGTAGCCACGACAGAAGCGGCCACAATCCCAACAATCCCAAGAAGTGGCCTCGAGGAAATGGGAAATGACTGACCTTGGAAATCAAGATTAACTACTGAAAACAGTCAAGATGATGCTGGGCAGACCACCAATGACCAACTTCAAGATGACGGTCAGAGCTGACTGCGCTGTTTCTGCATGTAGCCCCCTCCGTCTGTCTATAAAAGCTATTGCCCCCTGATTATCAGTGGAGGGAGTTGGCCTTTGGACAGGCGCCTCCCCTCACTCCCTGTTGCTGACATCCAAAATAAAGCAAACTTTCCTTTCCACCCACCTGGCCCATTTACTAGCCTTTGAGTGGTGAGCAGCTAGATGTGGGTTCACTAACAGTATCAAAATCTGCCTGAAACCAAATTTTGAATCACTTAACAAATTAAGTCTGTTTCACCACTGCAAGAGTCCTAAATCCAAAAAGCATTATTTGTAGAAACTATTAAAAATTAGATTCCTCTGAGATCTAATCAAAGAACAGATAAAAACAGAGTTCCAATTTGTTAGGAAGACTCAACCTTTCTCATGCCCTAGTAATGAGAAAAATCAAATACTGTTGAGGAAATACTGACAGAAAAAGATAAACATGGTGCTGGAAACTGAATGCTGGGTGAGGTTTTGGGTTGGGTTTTCCTTTTTATTCCTCCCTTGAAATGCTGACTCAGCCAACATCAGACATACTCCTCCCAGCTCCACCCAATTCCTACCCCAGGCTCCCCTATACCTGATAAGAGCAAGCTATGGAGATGGCACCACCCTTAGGGATCCCCCAGCAAGCTGGGCAGACGCTGGGAGCTCTTTTTCACCAATGCTGGCAACTTCAGGACACATATTTGCAGCCCAAGTGCTAAAAGTCTTGTGGAGCACTCACAGGATGGAACTGATCTGGGGGTCACGGGAGAAAGCTGGGGCGACCACCTCTTCACCTTGGGCCCTATTCACTGACCAAGCAGAGGAACAGTGTATCTAAACATTCAGCAGCCCGAGCAACCGGTCTAATGCTCATGAATACACAACTTGTAAAAACCGGATGCTGTTAGGCCTAAGAGTATCCGCATGCCCAGGAAAGTCATGGGTGCCATTTGTCAACACAATGTGGTAAACCCCTTGCCACTGCCTGGTTTCACTGAAATTCTCATACCATCACAAATACTTGAGATGTTACGCTCATATTTTACAGAGAGGCAGACAGGGGCTCATCAGAGATTAAATAACTTGCCCATATTCACAATCTGGACTCAAAATCAAATATACATTTGTGATTCTAGGCCCTTTGTATAATAGTCTCCTTCTGCCCAGATAATGGGAAAAATAAACACGAACCAGGTTCCTTTTTCAACATGCTCATTTTTGGAAAGGACCTGGGGATTAGCTTTTATCCCTGCTTATAAATGGCATTCAATAAATATTTCCGAGCCGATGACGGCAATGGAAACTGCAATGACCAAAACAGGAACAGAGCAGACGGCTGCTGCCCTTGGAGGGCTTACCATCAAATGCAGACACTGATGAAAGGACAACAGGCATAACAATCATAAAACAATTCCGAGAACCCACTCTGCTTCTTGGCTTCTTGGCTGAAGAACATTACCCTAAACACCATAGTGCTCTTTAAAAGGTAATGAAAATGATAATATAAATACAATGTCCTCAAGAAATATGCATGGTCCTTTCCAGTTCTGTGAGGAAGATCATCAAGTCCCCTGGGTTCTAGTTCACTGCCAAAAGCCCAAACTCACAGAAACATTCAGCAAGTGCAGGCCCATCTTTTGGGAGCTCACCTACAAGAATAGACAAGCCCCGCAATATGGGTACGAAGTCATAAAACGTGAAAAGAATGTCATCCTTGCAGCTCTGGCAAAGGTCTTAAGACTTGGACTGTTTCTACCCCAAAAGAAACAGTAAAACAGAAAATCCCTCCCGGTTAGCATGACCCCTGACAACAGAGAGGCAGGTGAATTTTCTGGAGACTGTGAAACACAGGTAACCAGGGGAAATCAACACCAAGCCAGGAGAGAGCAGAGGGGATTTTTACCAGGCTTGACAAATGACACCGTGATTCACACCCACTGCTGGGCTGTCTCTAATAAGCCACAGAGGAAGCAGCCAATCTCGGCTAATTACCAGATAAAAATATATTGTAAGGACTCTCATTAGGAGACGCGGATGGAGGTGATCTAATGATTAAATGCTGCATTCAACTGACCCACCATCAATGCACACTAGTGCAAGATGTCACGGGAATATTTTGTAGAAACAGTGATTTTATTTCGAGGAGGGGAGGCAGTAATATTTGTAATGATGGCTATGAGGTAAACTAATTAAAAGACAGTTCGGAGAGGAAGAGGGTGGCTGAGAGCAGCTGTGGCTGTTCCAGAACCAAGTGCCAAGTCTCCATAGAGGAACTGCAGTCAAGTGGAAAATTTCTGCCTGACCTCTGCCCTTGCTATTAATTTGCAGGGAAACTAATGACACATATACATATTCCCACAAAATTGTTCTAATTGCTAATTTGCCAAAGGAACCCTGATTCCAAATTAAACACGACTGTAGCCTGTGAGGGAAGGAAGAACAAAAAGCTGTAAACTCCAAATAGAGGGGGCTTCGCCTCATGAAATCATTTGAAGGCTGAACCAACAAGTTAATGAAATGTCAACCTTGTCAAGTGTGATCGAAGTTTCTTAACTTTTAAACTCAGGCTGCATGATCACATGCTGGTCTCGAGGAGAAACCATCTCTGGGGAGGAAGGTTACTAGGGGGTGAGAAGATGGAGCTGGGGGAACGTTTCAAGACAGGTTCTGTGTTCAAACCAAACTTGCTCTTTTAATTAAGGTCTCTCTGAAAAAAAGTGGACCCCTCCACCACCACCCCCAAATTAATTACAGACTTAGAAGAGCAAACTGGGAACAGTGAGAGATGTGCTGTAATCTTGAAAGAGTCATCGGAATTGTAAACTACTAAAGCTTAAAACATTCATCAATTAAAAATGAACGCACAACTGATTCGTTCTGACTGTAGCTCAGGTTGGAAGAGAGAATTTTTTCTTGGGGCCTAGAGCAGGAAGGGATGGGACTGGGAGGGTTTCTTTTCCTATTTTTCAGATTGTGTTCATTTTCTATTTAAAAAGAAGTTGCTATGTTTAGAAAAGTTAGTAACTCTGATATTTTCTACATGGCGAGTTTCCATCATGTGATGATTTCGGCAAAGATAATCTCTGAAACGCCAGCCAAAAGCTGAATTCTTATGTCACTTCAGATTGCCATAGGGTTTTATTTTATTTTTTTAAATTTCTGTCCACTCTCAACTCTCGGTTTTTCTCCCAGGACAGTTCCACGGGGACTCTCCTAGAAACCTTACCTATCCAAACAACTGGAACTGCATCAGCTGCCCAATACTCAATACTCTGCTGAGCCCCTCTGTGAAACAAAGATTTATCTTTTCGTTTTTAAACAGTAACCTCTGCTCTCTCTTTAAAAGACGGTGAGTCACTCCCATTTTTTAAAAAATCAACGCACTGCTGATGTAAACCCAGGACAGAAACAGACTTGTCGTAAGGATTCCCATCAGAATTCCTGTGTGTTTTTGTTTGTGTTCCTGCCTTGTTTCAGAACAGATTCTGAGAACAAAAGGCAAACCTGAAACCCAGACTCTGAGGGACCTACCGCTCAGTGGGGACTCTTGTGCTGTTGCTGGTTTGCCTGACCTGCTGAGCAGGTGAATTCTAGACACGAATCCCTTGTGTTCAGAGATGGCCTTTCTGAGGATGGAGGAACCAGGGGGACGTTCCCAGACTGCGGGGTTGGGTAGGTGGGTGTTGCTGGGCAGGGGTGACCTAGAGCACAACTCCGTCCGCCTAGTCTCACCACTGCCTGAGATCTGGGCCCGTGTAGGACAGTGAGTGAGAAGGCGATTGCCAATGACACAGAACCTCAGCACGGGGGAGCTTCACGAGAAACCGTATATAAACATTGGTTGTTTTTGCAAATCTCTTTTTATGATGGCCTCAAATTACTTCTCTAACTCAAGAGCTAGGCTACAGCCAACAGCCACTTTATTAAGAGTTAAAGGACCCCCCCCCTCCGCTTTTGGGGGCCTGGTGGGGGACACACACAGTTTTTATAGTAGCTAGGAACTACTTCCAAACAGTCCTAATTGCTATGGTTGGAGGAAAAGAGAATGTGTACAAAGGAAAATCTAATACTGCCTTTCGCTTCGAATAGCCAAGTTCCTGTGTTTTATAACATTTTCAGAAAGGAGATTCTACCTACACTGTAGTTACTTGCCCACGAAACCTGAAGGAATGTGGTTTCACCAGGGTTGGGATCTATTCTCTAGGGGGTAGGAATACCCTAAAGCTAAACCTACCTCTCCTGTTCTCAAGATCTTCCTGACATTACGATGGTGAAAAAATCTTTCTCAAAACTCCTTAACAACTTAATCAAGTATTAATACAGACATGCTTCTCGGCAGTAGTGGTGGTTATTGTTTTATCCTCTGAGTGCGGCCTCCCTCCAGAGAAACATCTCAGGAAATTCTCCATGGAGTAAGCATGGAGACATTCGCCCTCAAGCAACCCACTGCGGTGTTTACCTCGAGAACATTACTGGTACTGAGTGTGGAACAAAAGAATACCACTCTCATTAAGCCAGTTTACGATCGCTTGGTTTTTCTCTTGTGCTTCTCCGAACATGGAAGAGAGATGAATCTTTGGAAACGCCAGCCAACAACACTCGTGGCCATTCTGACCATATGACAGGCCCAGCTTTACACTGTGTAACTCCTGTGTTAGAATCTGTAGCTGCTCTGGTAAACACGGCCCAGCCTTAATAACACTGAAAGCTTATAAACAACATTAGAAATCAAAAGCTTCTTTTGGCTGACATCGGCTATTCTTTGCCTTCGTCCACTCTGATCTTCATCACAGACTTTCCTCTCCCGGTTCCCTTCCTCAAACACCTGCACCTATCTTAAACCTTCGGCAGGAAGCATGAAAGCTGATTTCCTTCTCCTTCCTCCCATTCCTCTTTTACGTCGCATATCAGATGGCACTGGTGCCATGGGTCTTCCTCACTCCCACCGCCAGGGACGGTGGTCCACACACTCCCGTGGAGCGCAGCTCTCTCCAAGATACACTCGATGGCAGGGACGGGTCTGCCCTATTTTCCTACCCTATGTTTCCCAGTCGCACGTTCCATAAATATTCACTGATGCAATTCCTTTGATTTTAAATTCAGAAATTCTCTTTACAAAAACAGTGTGCACTGCAATTTGAGTATGGGTATGATTACAAAAGGAGAGGTTTTTCTCCTTTTAAAAGACGTTCAAGCAAGCAGGGAGAGATGCTACAGGAGGCACCTGTGGAACAGGACGTCCGTGAACCCCTGTTCAGCTCACCTAGATGCTTCCCAGGGTGAGGGGTCGAGGTCAGACCCACGTCCAAAATCTTGGGACTCTCCCCAGATGAGAATATCCACTGACAAGCCAAATGGGAACATGAGTTCCACAACAGGATCCAGCAAACACGACTAGGGGCTGATGTCAGAACAACCCAAGAAGGTTTTGGCAGTTTCTCTGATGCAGGGAAATGAGAACTGGCTGGATGACTGGACACAGCAAATGACACTTAGCACCCAAATGGCATTTAGTGAAAAGCAACGTTTACAGCAAAGCATTCTATCACTTAGTGACTAAGGATTTTAAAATAAACACCAAGTTCCTTTTAAACAGAAATGGAAAAAAGAAAAAAAACTTAACAAACTTCCTGGCAAGACTCTAACATAAGCGTCCCCAGCAAGGGTTGGATCTGAATCCCAGGAACTGCTTCTTTCAAATCAGAGTCTAGGAGGATGCGCGTTTGAACATACACTGTGCGTTCTATTATTTCGGGAGGAATAAATTAATTACAGGCAAAGGGGAGTCTTTTACACCTTAGAACTGACCAGATAACTCTATATCCCTAAAGTTGAAAGAATTGAGGGTTTGCTCTATGCCTGTGCCCCCTCCCCTTTTTACAGCAAGGAAGTAAAAATGTATGCAAAACACTACATGTCTACCTTTTATAATTAATTTCCCAATGCCTCACCTATACATATTTTAATAATTCCTGATTTATAAGATGGTATCTATAATAAAATTTTCTATTTTCAAATAAATGAAAAGAAGGCAGGTTCTCTCTGGCAACAGAGTGTCACACAATATCTGCTTGTCAGGCACCAATTTTTACTTCTTACATGTAAGTTAAAGGATAAGGGATTTCTAATGCTGCCTGTGAAAGGAACCACTTTTCATACACAAATGTGATCTTTTTTTTTCTTCCAAAGGGTAATACAACAGTACATTTACATAAACTAATCCAAACAATCTATGTATTTGACAATGGCAAACCTCACACAGGCGGCCTATTGTTGGTTTACATCTTGGAGTTCTTTATATTGGCTTGTAGCACTGCTCTAGCTGTCAAAGGTTTGACTTGGACTCCAAATAAATGGTTATAGAAGTGCTGTGCAGCGATATTGGACTTCTTTGCAAAAGAGAACCTGCTGTGTATGAATTCAAAAGCTATTAATTTTTCAGTCAAAAATATTCGTGCCTATTTCTTTTAATAAAGAAATACTGTGCTGAGCTACTAAGAGATAATGTTGACTAGTGGTAAAGAATTTTCAATAGAGCAGTTAAAAATAAATTTAGTAGGAGGTCCCCTTCCAAGTTATAATTTTCTAGCATGTAAAACATTTTTTTAAATACTAATGAAGACAAACCTTCCTGCCCTGTACGTTTCCGCCAGGACAGCTCTTCCCTGTTCACTGGCTGCTTAACGTGGGTCCTCATGGAGAATCCCAAGGGTCCCTTTGTGGCCTCTGGAAGCTTATATATATGGCGTTCCAGGCCTGCACCCAGCCCCATGATGGCTCGTGGAGTGCCCCATAGGGTGCCTCGATTCCTTTCCTGCTTTCATCCCCCGTCCTCTCACCAAGAAGCCTCATGATCCTAACTGAGTCCATTCCTAGAGTGCTGAGTCCAGTCCATTCCTCAGAGTGCTGAGTCCACACATTATTCTAATCCTCATATTTAATATCTAATCTCATATTACTGTTTTTAATTCATGGAGTAAGTCATCTCATTCTCTCCCTTGTCGCTGGGTTTAGAGACACAAACCCTTTATCCTGGAGAAAACCATTTCCCTAATGAATGGAAACCATCTGAAGATGTCCAGAGAGTTCCAAGATGATCAGCTCCCCCTGCCACCAGCTCAAACTACTGAAGAACTCAGTGGGACCATGCAAGGATCTTACCAATTTGTTTTAGCAGGGTTTACATTATTCCGATGAGCCTCATGAAAAGAAGGGGTTGATAGGAATAGCACCTAGAGCACGGTTGACTAATGACTCCACAATACCAAAAGGCCTTACTCTTTCTTTTGGGTGGCCTACACGTTTGGTCCTATAGCCATTTACTGCAAAATACATGGAAACCAAGGGCTCTTTCCTAGTAAAAATGGATGTGCAAAGTGTTTAATGATTTTATGTCCTATATCTCAGTAATGTGTTCTGTTTCAGACATTAATTTTGTCTGCCAACTGCATCTTGGCAGGCTACCATATTTGCTGGGTTAATAGTCTGACTCCGTTTTATTTCTATCACCATAAATCATACATATATGGGTGTATGTTTGCTTTATTTATAGAAAAAAACCAGTCAAAACAGATAAACCAATACTTTGCCATTACGCTGCATCATTGCATATTGATTAAAATTGCTGGTACTAACTATAGATTGTCAACGCTCAATTAATTTTCACACAGTGACTCCAAGCAAAATCAAATAAAAGCAGTGTACCCTTAAATTTTACAAATCTTAAAAATCAAGAAGCAAAGCACTCTCTCCATTGTGAAAAATTAGTTGAAGCAACTAGATTTTGAGAACTGTATAAGTATACGAGAAACATAACTGAAAACCATCAAGGTACAACAGGGAATGAGGCCCAAGACAGGATCTGGGGTCCAGAGAGCATCCTTCCACTTTGATACTGTCTGTGCTTGCGTGACACTTTTCAAGGTCAAAGAAAGGGGAAATAAGGCAAGTGTAAGAGATTCCTGAAAGCGAGATGTAATTTCAGGGTACCACGTTCGATCTCACTTTGAAGGAGTCATTTTCACTTCCAACTCTCTAGTAACCATTAGATGTTCTCCAGTAATTATAGCCTCTGACTCTTTCAACATTTCCTCCTTCTTTCCTCTCAGACTGGACTGGACCATCCCTCAACCCTTTTCTCATACCCACTGTCTCTTGGCTAAACCATGCCAACATACATTTTTTCCTTCTGCCTTCCTGGTCTGGCAGTCCTCTCTCTGTGTTTCCACCAATGAGAAATCAGAAAGATTGCTTTTTGTTATGTTTTTGTTTTTCCTTCCAAAGAGCTTTCATAGAATGTTTTAGTATATTGATGTAGCATTACTCATCCATCCCAAAGAAGAGCTGATTGTGGGGTCTCGTGGCTGAGGTCTGCGCCTGAATCATCCCGTATATATCTCCCTAAATGCCCAGCAAACTGCACTGTTCATAAAAGGTAACTCAAGTTCCAGATGGAACTTAAGTCTTTCAATATTCAGAGCTGCCAGACTAGGGATCCTCCTCCCTTGCGGAAGGGAAGCAGAGAAGAAATAGTGTCAGGTACCCCCTGGATGTCACGTAGTACTTACGGGTTGAGGGGCAGTTTTGGGTTCTGTAGACTTCACATGCAGGTGGGTCATCATGGCTTGCAGGCGCTCTTTGTCTTTCGCAAGCTGGTAGGGAGAAAAAATGCTCTGTTATTTCTTTGAATACAGATGCATTACTCTTTAAATATCCCAAATGATACATATTCCAAATTACACTATGGCCCCCTGGCATACAACAAAATTTGCATCACTGCTTAATCGTTTTGAAATCTATACGACCACTGCCAAACTCCAAGTAACTGGAGGTGTCGGTGTGTGATTTCTCAACACAAGATGCATGAGCCTTTAACTGGGAAGTCCTAGACCTACTGGCACCAAGGAGTCCCATGTAACACAGACAGCTACAAGACAAAACCGTGAATCACGCCTATTAACCAACCTGATTCATGAGGAAGCCAAAGGAAAATGAGCTAGGGAACTGAAAACTCGTAAATTCATCTGTTGTGGTTGTGGAGAAACTCCTAGACACACAGATACACTTATGCAAAATTAACTCCATCTTTCTTCACAAGTAGACAGAGATGCAGACAGTCCAGGCAAGCAATTTTAACAGGGTAGGCAGATAGCTACAAGGGGGAGCAAGTCCCCATTTCCAAATGAATGTACAGAAGGTTTACTCATTCACTGACTCAGTATCTGAGTACCTACTATGTGATATCACAGTGCGACAAAAATTCAAGTCTCCTCATTCTAGAAAACATTCTCTTCTGAAGGGACATGAGTTCCTATCTAGATGTACATAGTAGGGACTCAGAGGCTGTTTGTTACAGGCTGCTTTCTTATGCTGGCTCTGGACTGTCTCCTACACAAGGGTATCTTCAACAGTTCAAGACACTTGAGCATCGGGAACATAATTNCTGACCTCTGGTCTGAAGGACTACCAAGTCATGAACCCCAGCCCACGCCAAGCACTTGCTTTGGCCCCTCTTACTCTAGTGTTGCTCCTTTCTGGGACAAAGGTGCTAATGCTGGGAGGGAGGCTAGCACACTTACAAGGAACATAACCAGCTTGAAGCTAAACCTCAGGGCTTCTGCTCCAGCACCTTAGGACCACCCCTGCACCCCTGATAGGGTAGTGTTGGCCACTGAGCATAGAAGAGGCCCTGACTCACATCTGACTCTAGCTCAGCCCCACCTCCCACCAAGGTGATAGCTTGGTGGAAAGATGTGGCATGCATCCATGTCTAATCCAGCTCTCCCATCAGAACCACAGGGCATGCACAGACAGCACAGGAACACTCCTACACAAGGATACTCCTTCAAGACTGGATAGGTAACTGCTTAACCTAATTTCACAGAGACAGAGAAAGTTAAGGGGGGAAATGGGAAGATAGAGAAATCTGTTTTAAATGAAAGAACAAGAAAAGCAACAAACCAAAAAAAAAAATGANCTCCTACACAAGGATACTCCTTCAAGACTGGATAGGTAACTGCTTAACCTAATTTCACAGAGACAGAGAAAGTTAAGGGGGGAAATGGGAAGATAGAGAAATCTGTTTTAAATGAAAGAACAAGAAAAGCAACAAACCAAAAAAAAAAATGAAAGAGATAAATAAATTATCAGATAAAGGGTTTCAAAACAATAGTAATAATAATGCTAACTGAACTAGGGGAAAGAGTAGATGAACACTGTGATAATTTTACCAAAGAACCACCCAACTATACAGTATAATACTTGAAGTGAAAAACACACTAGAAGGGATTAAGAACAGACTAGATAATATGGAAGAATGCATAAATGATCTGAAAGACAGGATAATGGAAATCACTCAGTGAGAACAGTGAAAGGAAAATAAATTATAAAATAAAAGAAGGACAGGTAAAGGGACTCTGAGACAATGTCAAGTGTATAAATTTCAAGTTATTGGGGTCCCAGAAGAAAAGAGGGAGAGAAGGATCAAAATGTATTTGATGAAACTATGACAGAAACCTTCCCAAACCTGAAGAAGGAAAGATATCAGGCACAGGATACACAGAGAATCCCAAACAACATGAACCTAAAGAGGCCCACACAAAGACATATAATTAAAATGTAAAAGTTAAAGAGAATTCTAAGGGAAGTCTGGCATGCTGCAGTCCATGGGGGTTGCAAAGAGCTGGACATGACTGAGCGACTGAACTGAAAAGAAGCAAGAGAAAGAAAAAAACAGAGTCATATACAGGAGAACCCTGGTAAGATTATCAGTTGATTTTGCTGTAGAAAGTTTGCAGGCTATAAGGGACGGTGTGATATTACTAAAGTGCTTAAAGGGGAAAACCTGCAATGTAGGATACCCTACCCAGCAAGATTATCATTCAGAATTTTGAAGCAAGGGTAAAGAATTTCTTGTGCAAGCAAACATCTGAATTCAGAGTTCCAAAGAATAACAACATCTCAATGCAGAGTTCCAAAGAATAGCAAGGAGAGGTAAGAAAACCTTCCTAAGTGATCAATGCAAAGAAATAGAAGAAAACAATAGAATGGGAAAGACTAGAGATCTCTTCAAGAAAATTTGAGATACCAAGGGAACATCTCATGCAAAGATGGGCGAAATAGAGGATAGAAATGTTATGAACCTAACAGAAGCAGAAGAGATTAAAAAGAAGTGTCAAGAATACACAGAAGGACTGTACAAAAGAGACCCAGAAAACCACAGTGGTGTGATCACTTACGGAGACCCAGACATTCTGGAATGAAAAGTCAAGTGGACTGTAGGAAACATCACTATGAACAAAGCTAGTGGAGGTGATGGAATTCCAGCTGAGCTATTTCAAATCCTAAAAGATGTTGCTGNCTGATGCTGGGAGGGACTGGGGGCAGGAGGAGAAGGGGATGACAGAGGATGAGATGGCTGGACGGCATCACTGACTTGATGGACGTGAGTCTGAGTGAACTCCGGGCGTTGGTGATGGACAGGGAGGCCTGGCATGCTGCGATTCATGGGGTCGCAAGAAATCGGACACGACTGAGCGAATGAACTGAAGTGGTAGACCTTTATGGTTCACACCCCTCTGGGGTAATACCATAGTTTGGTTTGCCTTCTGTTATCTTTGACATTTATTCCATATCATGTATCCTAAATCTGTACCTCTGATCTAATCATTAACCTGTGCTTTAGAGTTGCCCATTCAACTGCTTTTTAGATATTTGAATTCTAGCATTACCCAAGCATTTCAAAATGAATATTCAACTTAATAATTCCCTTAAATTTGCATACTACTTTATATCACTCTTTTACTTAGGAAATTATATCCCCTGATGTGAAAGTGTTTGTGGTTCAGTCATGTCTGACTCTTTGCAACCCCATGGGCAGTGGTGCCAGGCTCCTCTTTACATGGCATTCTCCAGGCAAAAATACTGGAGCAGATAGTCATTCCATTCTGTAGGGGATCTTCCTGATAGTGAGATCAAACCCAGGTCTTCTGCATTTTAGGCAGACTCTTTACCATGTAAACCACCAGGGAAGCCCCAATATAACTGATAATAAAAAAATATTTTGACAAATAAATATCTATACTTTTTATTATCATGTAATTCAGATAACAAGTATTGTCTTTCACCCCATTCTTAAAAACACACCTGAATTTTCAGATTTTCATATTTTGCTGTTTAAGTGCTGAGAATTATTAATTATTTCCTGGCAATCTGAGATGTAATTAAAATATTCACTTAGGAAGTCAAATAAGGTCCCTTATATTTCTCCCGTTTCCCATATCTTCCTTTCCTCTATTTAAGATATATGTGAAGTGTTAGAGAATGAGCAGGTACTGAACAGGCTTATTGGGCTCTTCTGAAAGGAGGAAGGTTTGTTAATGGAACAAAGTTAACAATAAAATCAGCTTCAGTATAATAATTACCATTCACTTCATGTGTGCTACTTGCCAAGCACTGATCTTAGTTAGGCCTTTACGTATATTTAACATTAAAACTGCTAAAGAAAGAAAGAAAGTCACTCAGTCGTGTCCGACTCTTTGTGACCCCATGGACTTTAGCCTACCAGGCTCTTCCCTCCATGGGATTTTCCAAGCAAGAATACTGGAGTGGGTTGCCATTTCCTTCTCCCGGAGATCTTCCCGACCCAAGGATTGAACCNGTCACTCAGTCGTGTCCGACTCTTTGTGACCCCATGGACTTTAGCCTACCAGACTCTTCCCTCCATGGGATTTTCCAAGCAAGAATACTGGAGTGGGTTGCCATTTCCTTCTCCAGGAGATCTTCCCGACCCAAGGATTGAACGTGGGTCTCCCACATTGTAGGCAGACGCTTTATCATTTGAGCCACAAAGGAAGTCCCTAAAACTGCTAAAGTGGTATTTAAATGGATTATCCTCATTCTATAGATATAAAAGAAGAAACATATGGCAGAAACTTACCAAAGATTAAAAAAAAAAAGGAAGTAGGTAGAAAAAGAGCCTTGTTCATTTATAGCACCAAGGCTTAAATACTAAGCTTTTTAAAATTTTTTCCTTGCATATAATACCCATTCTAATCTGATGCTATTAATCACACCTCATGTTCCCACCTTAGAAAAAGGGCTTAGCTCTGAGAAAGAGAGGGATATAAATAGAGGGAATAGATATTTCATCTTAAGATGGAAAGGCTTGAGATTAGGCTGCTTCACAATTTTGAAGCAGCTATTTTAAATAGCTGATCATTAAAGTATTATTTTCAGCTCACAGCAAAATATCTAATGCTTCTAGAGCATGAATGTTGATGTAATCTCAGACTCCTTGACTTCCACTATCCTCTCTCTTAACCCACAAGTTTTTTTTTTTTTTAATTGCACCTCCAAAATTGTTCTAAAACCCATCCTGTTCTTTTCATCCTGACAAATCTTGCCCGTTCTCCATGCAACCTTTCTTCCTAATTGGTTTAGTTTCATGGTTAGCTCTTTCTAAATTATTCTCTAAGTCTTAACAAGTGTATGCTTTTCAAAATACAAGCCTGATCACGTTAATCCCCTGTTTAAAAGAAAGCTGAGTACTTCTCATTTCTGAGTGAATAGCATATTTTTGTATACCCTAGACATGTAGCTTAGCTCTCCAGCTTCCTACCTTTCAGTATCTAATCCAAGTATATCTAACATCCCAAACCTTTCAATGCACATTATGCACTCTTGCTTATGGGCTTTTTATTTTTTTATGTTAAAATAATTTTAGATTTACACAACAGTTGAAAAATAGTTCAGATTTCTTAAGTAGTATCCACTTAGCTTCTCCTAATACTAATCTCTTGCATAAACAGAACATTAATTAAAACTATGAAATTAACTTTAGTGCAGAACTATTAGGGAAACTACAGTCTTTATGCTGTTTTCATCAGTTTTTACACTGTACTTTTTCTGATCTAAGATCTAATCCATGTTTATATATTGCCTTTATTTCTCACATTTCCTTCAGTTCAGTTCAGTTGCTCAGTCATGCCCTACTCTTTGCAACCCCATGGACTGTACCACGCCAGGCTTCCCTGTCCATCACAAACTCCTGGAGCTTGCTCAAACTCATGTTTATCCTGTCGGTTATGGCATCCAATTATCTCATCCTCTGTCGTCCCCTTCTCCTCCCTCCTTCAATCTTTCCCAGCACCAGGGCCTTTTCCAATGAGTCAGTTCTTCACATCAGGTGGCCAAAGTATCGGAGTTTCAGTTTCAGCATCAGACCTTCCAATGAATGTTCAGGACTGATTTCCTTTAAGATTGACTGGTTTGATCTCCTTGCAGTCCATGGGACTCTCAAGAGTCTTCTCCAATACCACAGTTCAAAAGCATCAATTCTTCAGTGCTCAGCTTTCTTTATAGTCCAACTCTCACATCCATACATGATTCCTGGAAAAACCATAGCTTTGACTAGATGGACCTTTGTCGAAAAGTAATGTCTCTTTTTTTAATATGTCTAGGTTGGTCATAGCTTTTCTTCCAAGGGACAAGCATCTTTTAATTTCATGACTACAGTCACCATCTGCAGTGATTTTGGAGCCCAAGAAAATAAAGTCTGGAACTGTTTACATTGTTTCCCGATTTATTTGCCATGAGGTGATGGGACTGGATGTCATAATCTTAGGTTTTTGAATGTTTAGTTTTAAACCAGCTTTTTCACTCTCCTTCACCTTCATCAAGGGGCTCTTTAGTTCCTCTTCACTTTCTGCCATTAGGCNAAAGGGGGCGGGGTGGGGTGGGGCAGACAGCAGCAACTGGAAGGAGGAGAAATTAAATTCTTCTAGCAAACTGAGTATTTACCAAATAGCTATCTCCCAGCCACTCTATCGAGCAGTGGTCATTCACAGACCTTCACAACTCGGCCTTGAAGGCCAACTCGGGCTCTCAGCGGGCAGGCAACCTACGGCTCATTTCACTCCAATTGAAGAATTTTCCAACTTTTATTGTATTCTGTCACCATCTTAACATTCCTCACGTGTTATTATTAAAGACTCTCTTGACATTTCAAGCAGACGCACTCGGATACTCTGTCATAGTCTAGGAATTCTAATGCTCCCAGAGTAAAGCAGGATTCTAAATTATGAAAAAGAATCGTCTTGGTTTTCCAAGGGGGGACGAGGAAGGGGGACACGCAGAGACCCTCCCTCCTTTTCCTCGGCCCCGGTCAGAGCAGTGGCGCCACGAAGCTCCGATGCTGTTAATCTCTCTGTTCCCACCGCACTTCGAGCTTGTTCAGAGTCAGGAGGCTGGGGCGGCCCAGTTGTGAGGCGCGGTCCTGGGTACCGCTTCGAAGGGGCTTAGAAAGGCCCAAAGGGCATCGGAGACAAGTAACAAACTGGCCGACGTCCCAGAAGTTGGTGTGACCACCAACAGCCTCGCTGATGGCGGAGGGATCACATGAGTGCCCAGGGTGACGCGTCTGTGTGCGGCTGCATGTCTCCCTCGGCGGTTGCACCTGTGCACTCCCCTTCCTGCTGACATTTTCTTAGAGCTCACAGTTCCTGGGGTGGAGGGATCTGGAACCCTTCCGCGTGGGCCCAGCATCACCGAGCTCCAGCCCAGGCCCCCCCTACCACGAACTTATGGGGAGAAAGCTCCTTGAGGCAGAGGAGAGCGCAGCCCCACTGGCCGTGTTTCCAAACCCTTGATCTGCAAGGTCTGGGTGTGTGCAGAGAACCTGGCAGGGTGGAGCGGAGTTAAATCTTGCGACTTCACAATGTCTCTCTGGCATGCAGATTGTTATTTTAAGCTTAAAAGAATCATGGCCCCGAAGACTCAGAATCTCTGACCTTCCTTTCCGTAAAAGAATTGCAAGGGCCTGTCAGCACAGAGGTAGCACCAGCAGATCTGCAGAGTACAGGCCAGGAGGTGGGGGGTGGGGAACTCTGCAGGGCCCTGAGATCAGAGTCCACTCTGCACCCCACTGTCTCCCTGTGGCCACACAACATTTATTTACTGACTTTTCCGTCCCCCTGTGAACTGCCTTCCTCCCCTTTGAAGTTCCAAAGCCCTACTCCTAACACCCTCTTTTGTCTTTAGCTGAAGATGGTATTCACTGCGAGGCTCTGGACCGTTCTGATAGATGACTCAGTTTTCCCGGGTCTCTCCCATGTATACCATCTCGCTAAACTTTTGCTTGATTTTCTCCTCTTACTCTCTCTCCTGTCAACGGAATTCTTGGACCAGGCAGAAGAACTGAAAAGGGTAGAGGAAAATGTTCTGTCTAACAAAGCCCTGATGACCCCGGGTACAAAGCCATCCAACAGCACTGAGCAAACAAGGAAGACAGATTCCAAAGGTGGGGGCCTGCCCATCACCTTTGAACAAGTTAGTTAGAGCTTCTACACCTCAGTTTCCTCATCTTTGGGGGGCCAGGGGGCACTATTCTGACTCTCAGAGGACGATCACCATCTACTTAGAAACACCTTCTCAAACGGCAAGAAGAAATATTACATTAAACATGCTCATTAAGTGTGAGACACATACTGACTTCCAAATGTTAGACTCTCCTTTTAAAACAGGACCCCTGGGGTGAAAGAAACAGGGTTTTAAATTGGGGGCTGTGGGGATTCAATGAACCTGAGGGTAAATTCACTAAGACAGTGGCTTGATAAACATTCTTTAAAATGGTTTTCGAGCTCCTTAATGCAACAAACAGAACATGGGCATACTAGGTATTTTCTACAGCCAATGGATTCAAACAGATCATGAGGGTAACCAACTCATCCCAGTTTGCTGAGGACTCTCCCCATTCTGAAACAGAAGATCCCAAGTCTCGGGAACCCCCAAGTCCCAGGAAAGCAAACTGCAGCATCTGGTCACCATCACATCCTGTTGAACAGAGATTAATTTTAAAAAGAATCCAATATCCCTCCACTCTCAGTCTCCCTCACACCACAACCTAGGCACATCCCTCAAGTGGCTCCTGAGACCTGGAATGTCCTTGCCAGACTCTTCTACTGACCCCTCCACAGTGACTCCCCCCACCTCAAACTCTGCCTTGAGGGCAGTGACAGACCTAGTAGTCTTACTCTCTCCACATTATAGGAAGGAAGAAACCGCCTTACCTATCTATATCCAGGGCCTGGAATACACTAGGTGCCTTGTAAACAGTGACTGAATGGAATCAAATGAGTCCAGGTCCACATCCCTCCACCCCGACCCCTGCCAGGGCCAAGCAGATCTTCCCCTTCAGATGGGGGCTCCTATGCTCCTTGGTTGCTTTCAGTATTCACTTTAAAGGGTCTTGGAGCTGAGGGATTGTAGGAAATCTGTCCTGGGTCCTGCCCCTGACACATGCGGAGCCTGGGACATGACGAACAGGCCAAACCTTCAAGGCTTCTTTTTCTTTCTTTCCAAGCCCATCTTTATTAACCAAAGAGGATGAGCTAATGACTGAGCAAGGTTACATGGTCACAAAGCAGAATTAAATTGAATAAATATGTCCAGAAAACTGTATTGATACCATGAACTTCTCAGCTTTCTAAGACAGATTAAGCCCATCTGCAGACTTCTTTTTTTCCTGTTGTCTGTTAAATCAGATGTCCTTGCCTTTTCCCAAAATGGAATTCTGACCCAGCCACTTAGATATATTTTGTGTGATCACATTGCCAACTGAACGATTGAGAGAGCTCATGAGCATCTCCCTCCCAGGCGAATGAACCCAGATAATGGGATGAGTACGGATTTAAATCCAGGGGACAGGAGGTGCTCAACTCTCAGAAGCAACCTTTGGGTGCTTCTGTACAGCCCTGGCTGTGGTGCTGGGGGTGGGCAACCAGACGCTCACCATGTTCCCACCTGTGGCGCCCTTGCCCTGTGGGGCAGGGAGCTGGACATTTCATGACCCACAGAAGACCACACATACTGACTGTGGGGATTTTTCCTTCTCCAGTCCTAACTCATATCCATGACTGCCTATTGTCCAGAAAAATCTGTCAACAGAGAACATCTAACAGATGCAATCTTAAAATACATTCCCTGACCTCAAAAAGGACATTCCCTGTCCTCGATCCAAATGATTTCTATGATGTCCATCTGTCTTCATGCTAGGTGCCTAAATGTCCAAGGTAGGACCTCACGTAATTTCTCGGCTTCCTGGGAACAGCTGGGGTTAATCCCCATCTAGTCCATTGATAAATGTCAAAAAATTACAACTGCCTTTGTAATAATGAAATGAACTCAGAAATATTCAAAAAGGCTTTGAATGCCCACTAAGATGTCTTTTCGACACCCTCTTCCCTCAGTGAAACCAGTAACAGGGGGTGTAACATAAGAACTGAATTAACCATCATTTCACTGTCAACAAGTTCTACGTAAACAGTCCACTGCTAAGAGAATGTGCATTATATATTTTGATATCTTCCAATAAAAACACACACAAGACAGATGCCTCTCACCCCCAGTGCTGCATAGATGGGTCTAAATTAGACTCCATTAAGCAGCAGCAGCCCAACATCCCGATTTCTGCCCGGTGGCTTGAACTCTGCCACGAGAATCTTAAAGGCTTTTCCATTTGGCTCAAATGCAGATAACACCAGGCAGGAAAACCAGTCCCTCCTCTCCCCTGAGGTGAGCGAGGGTGATCTTTTAAAATAACGGAATCGAATTCTTTTATGGAGGTTTGACTACAGGTAAGAAACACCAGGACCTCCTGGTTGGGGTCAGAGTTGAGTTTCTGGGGTTGAGATTTGGGGTCTGGCAAGCCACACGGGACAGCACTCCAGGGGTTTCCCTGGTTTTGGTCACATCTGGGGCTGACACTGCCCTCCCCAATTCTCCAGTGCAATCCTTTCACAGTGATTCTCCAGGGTAGACATAATGAATCTCTGGTGATCTCTACTCTAAGATCCAATTTGAGCTTATTGGGTTTGTTTTTACAATGGGGGCGCACGTGTGACCTTGCCCCCAGAGGCCTCAGTACTGCTCTGCTGAGAGAATCTGGGCGGTGGGGGCCTGTCTCCTCCTCTTCTGAGTGATTGCCCTTTGGGAATATGCTCAGGTCTTGATTGCTCTTTCCTGTCGTGCTCAGAGGTGCACACAGTTTTCAAATTCAAGTTAATATACAGTAATTGTGTAACAGACTTTGAGATAACTTAGAAATTCAGGTATTTCCTGGACCAGGAAATGCTTTAGGGGAAACAGAAGTAGCCCTCTTGGGTCAGTCATGGGCAGAGTACCCCCTCTACAAGAGCAGATACATCATGCTGAGCACAGGGGGTGTGTGTAGGGGGGGGCCAATGTCAATGGAAAGCAAGACAGAAAGGTTGCCGAGACACAAGAGCATCTCTTCACATACTCCTGCTGCTGCACAGACGTCACCTCCCCGATACCTCAGACTCTATGGGCATAACGACATTAGCCAATTACAAAGTACATTTTCAGACACGGTGCATGAAATGGCAAACGGGGTGGCACAAACACGGAAACACAAATATCAGAGAAACAGGAAACCTCAAATGAGTGGCTGTGAGTCTAACTGTTCTCTGCACCAAGCTCTCTGCAATCCAAATATTGTTCGCCTAATCGTTGATAAGGGCGTTGGGCATGGGTTCCTTCAGTACTAAAAACTGCTGACATCTTCTTGTGTATTTCATTAGATTAAATAATCACTGTTTGGGTACGGCCCTAATCTTGCACTGAAGTCTTCCGAGCATGTTTCTGGAGTTTTCAAAAATGCATTACTGAGAGCAAGCACTTCTCAGCGAATGAACAGTGCCACTGGAGACTTACTTAGAATCTATTTTTTTTTCTCTAGAATATAGGAACCAGGCGGCCAGCCCCATCTGTCTCACTCATGCTTTTACTCCTTGGTGGCTCCAACAAGGTGCTCCCACGGTATAGGCTTGGGGTGATGTCTGCTAAATGCATAAGTAGATAAATGGATGGATGGATGAATACCCCTCAGCTAGCTCTCCATGACCACCAACAGCAGCAAGGACTGGCATGTGAAGCTGCCCTCCAGGGAACCTGACCAATACGGTGACGTTGGTTTTACACACCAAGGTGAAGAAGAATGAAGTAAAAGGGGTGAGCTGGCCCTTAGGAAGCCGGGAACCTCTGAGAACAAGTTGCTAAGAATGTGATGCCAATTGTTTTTTTGATTCTTTAGACTAAGGACTGCTTAGGAAACTTTCTGCAAGGACCAGCCAGATAGTAAACATTTTCAGCTTTAGGGATTTTCAGCTTTTAGGCCATAGGGATTCTGTTGCGATTACTCAACTTTTCTGTTGTACAGCAAAAGCAGCCACACATAATGCATAACTCAAAGGGCATGGCCATGTTCCAATACAACCTTACGGATGCTGAAATCTGAATTTCATATAGTTCATTCTTCTTGTGAATCTTACCTCCCTCACCCCAACTATTCAAAATGCAAAAACCTGTCTTAGCTCATCAGATGTGGCCCAGGGGCTGCAGCTGTCTGTCATTCTTCTAGCAATCCTCGGAAGCTTGGAACTCTTCCGAACCAGCCCTGCCATCTTCCGTGAAAGCGAAGTTGTTCAAAAAATATAAGGAATATCACAGGTAACCAGCACACAGTAACTTCCAGAAAGATGAGCATCTCTGATTCTTATTAAAAGTTGAAAAACCTGCCTTGGGTTTGAGGCGGGACTGGAGTATGAAGGGACATCTATGAATAAACGAAATCCGCAAACAATCTAAGAACCATCATATAGGTCTGTACCATTGGCACGCCACATTCACCAAAACAAAACATTAACGGTGCCGGGAGATAGCCATCTGACTTACTGATCGTCTAACTCCTTTCCTTCTCCCAACTGCTGCTTTTGGATAATGAGGGATAATGAATAAAAGGTTAGTTAATCATGGCCTTGCACTCAAAATCTGCAGTCTGGAAGGCCAACTTGGGCGAACCATGACAGCTCTGTTCAACAATTTATTCTAGCTGATCATTAAGAATTTCATCAATTAAATACATAAATGCAAGAATCTGGACCACTTTATAAAAACACCACCACCACTGAAACATGTAATTTCAGGAGGCAATAGCCATAGAGCTGGTCCTATTCAGCCCAGTCCTTCAGGGGCTTCCCATGCTTTAATCACAAGCGAACTCTGGGAGTGAGATAAACACACTCCTTCTTTCTTTCTCAGTAAGCATGCTGAATTTAAATATGTTTCCGAAGACTTATATAAGAATTCGGTGGTGGAGGGGGTGGTGGTTTACAATGTGCCCTTTGCCTGGATAAATACCCCACTGTCCTAGTAAGTTCACATCTATAGTCTGAATGCAAAAATACTTAAATAACTTTTGACACATTCTGACTAAAAAAAAAAAAAAATAAGTGATCCATCATAACTAATTAAAAAAAAATCCTTTCTATCCTGGAAAGTCACAACAAAAAGTTTAAGTGTGTTTTGGCTGATTTTTCTCTGCAACTATTTGAAGCTATAAATGACTTAACTCAGTAAAATTCCAGATGTAATTATCTACTGTACTTAGCCCAGGGCTCTTCATATATCTCGGCATTGCTGTCTTGCATACAAAATAGGCTTTTCAATGGCTGGTAACAATATAATGTACAACACTGTTTTAATTTCCCCGAGTCGGCTAACCTCTTGCCTACACTAAACCAGCCAGAGGAAGAAGCCACAGTGAGTCATCAAGCACTCAAAAGCATTTTGGAACTCGGCTGCATAAATGGGGTTTGTAGGGTCAGCCTTGTGCAATTCTACATTTTAATAATATCCATTTCTGACCCAATTTTTACTTTCAGAAACTGATTTTCTATTAATTATACCAAGGAGGGAATGACTGCTAAAACCTGGTGCTTCATCAACAAGTTACATCAGGAAGTAGAACTCACATTTAAAATGCACCCCAACCAAATGTGATCCACAGGAAAATCTGCACAAGTTAACTTTCTGTAGTCATAAAATATGTTCTACATGGCCCAGTGGATTTCCAAACACATGATTCTCTCCCTCTCTCTATATAAACGGTATGCACATGGTATATATTGTATGTACCTAAATATACGTTTGTATGTATGTGTGGGTGTGTGTACATATTTAAAATGTACGTGAACTCTCAGTTGTTCTCAGTAATGGAGAGAAAAGGGGGACAATGAAAAATGATGCATAAATCCACATATACTTTCTATTTTAACTTTGGAAAACATGCTTGCATGTGCACTGGTTTGCCCCGTGTTGCCCACACTCATGTTCTCTCTCGCTCGCTCTCCATTCATTCACTCCCCACATCTCTCCCCAGCTTGTCTTCCCTAACTTCGGGTTAATAATATTAGCAACAGTGGGGGCTCAGACCAACAACAGATAACCAGTAAACTTAAAAAGGAAAAGAGAGAAGGGAGGTCAAGTGAGAGAGAGATGGAAAAGCTAAAAAGCAGTGGCTGAGGCTTGGCGGCATACACAGAGATGCACAAAACTGTGAGATGTCTGAGCAGCAGTGTCCAAGAACGAACTGAAGCTGAACCTTCCCAAAGAGGAAAATAAATAAAATACAATAACATAAAAGAAGATCAAAGAAAAGAAAGGACAACATCAGATTTTGAAACTTCCATTCAATAATGAGTACACAGGAACTCATTACAGAACACTACAGAAATTTGGAAGTGGAGGAATACTGAGGTAATATCAAAAATAAATGTGGTTTTTACCTGTAGCTCTAACTGCTGTACAACCTGCATTTGTACTCTACATTGGGCTGTACTTCTATCGTCCAGCGCATGCTCACTGTTGAGATGTCTGCAACAATACATAGAAAATCATTAAGTGAAATGGAGAAACAAAAAAGGAAAATTTAAGTTACCAGGATGTTCACGCATCTACTAGGTCTAGTTTACAGTCCTGCAGAGGGGCTGCCCTCTTCCATCCCCACCACTGAAAACTGTCGTTATGTATCACTGAGCACACGGTGAGCACCAAATAAAAGGCTTCCAGGGAGAAGTTGTGTGGGGCTGCTGGAGATAACCACTTACGCATAAATAACGAAGTTTATGAGGTTAAGTCGAGGCTGCCATTCAAGACCACCTCAATGGGTAGACATCTGAGACAGGGCCCACGAGGTATTTCAAAACAGTCTAATTTATATGGGTCTGAATATGAGCATTTGTTCACAAGAAAACTGGTTTCACATCACTGATGACACATTCTTATATTGAAATGCATAAACATGAATGTCAGAGACAGCAAGGGGTGGAAAAGCAACTTTAAACGTATGAAATCTGCAACATGAACCTACACATGCAAATCATATACCAATGGAGGGGGCGGGTGGGAAGGATGCCGACAACTACTGCAAAGGGAAACTCTGCCTGGGTTCTTGCCCGTGGTCTGGATATCCAGTTTACAGATGGTTCAGACCACACGCTGAGGATGCCTGTTCTATGGTCCTTTTACTATTTACTAGATTTTCCAATGGGAAAAAGGCTAAAAACCTGAAATTTCAATGAGTTTTACCATACACAGGAGCTCTAGTAATCAGAGGGTTAAATCAAAGCCTAAAATCTGAAAACTAAAAACCCTTGTATCCATTTTACTCAGTCTTCTCATGAATGATGCTTAATTATGTAAAAACAGGTTTGTCTCATTCTACTATCAACATTTTCATGACATTTAGGCCCTCAACACAACCTGGATTTAGGATAAAATTACTGAACACCTTAATAACAACAGCAACAAAAACAGGAATAGTTGATTTTTAAAACTTTAGGGTGATACTCCGTTTTCAGTTGCTTTTTCCAAATGTGGTATAAATAAGCCATTGAGAGCCCATATTTGTACCCGTTCAAAATGACTAAGTAAACCAAATGTCCACCCTGAGCATTTAACTAGGTAAAATGAAGCCTTACTCCTTGGTAAGCACATCCCCTCCTGTTTAATAACACTCAAAATGTGGTTATTTTATGACCTCAAGGTACTTGGAATGACTTTTACCTTAAAAACAAAATGAATNAAACTTAAAAAGGAAAAGAGAGAAGGGAGGTCAAGTGAGAGAGAGATGGAAAAGCTAAAAAGCAGTGGCTGAGGCTTGGCGGCATACACAGAGATGCACAAAACTGTGAGATGTCTGAGCAGCAGTGTCCAAGAACGAACTGAAGCTGAACCTTCCCAAAGAGGAAAATAAATAAAATACAATAACATAAAAGAAGATCAAAGAAAAGAAAGGACAACATCAGATTTTGAAACTTCCATTCAATAATGAGTACACAGGAACTCATTACAGAACACTACAGAAATTTGGAAGTGGAGGAATACTGAGGTAATATCAAAAATAAATGTGGTTTTTACCTGTAGCTCTAACTGCTGTACAACCTGCATTTGTACTCTACATTGGGCTGTACTTCTATCGTCCAGCGCATGCTCACTGTTGAGATGTCTGCAACAATACATAGAAAATCATTAAGTGAAATGGAGAAACAAAAAAGGAAAATTTAAGTTACCAGGATGTTCACGCATCTACTAGGTCTAGTTTACAGTCCTGCAGAGGGGCTGCCCTCTTCCATCCCCACCACTGAAAACTGTCGTTATGTATCACTGAGCACACGGTGAGCACCAAATAAAAGGCTTCCAGGGAGAAGTTGTGTGGGGCTGCTGGAGATAACCACTTACGCATAAATAACGAAGTTTATGAGGTTAAGTCGAGGCTGCCATTCAAGACCACCTCAATGGGTAGACATCTGAGACAGGGCCCACGAGGTATTTCAAAACAGTCTAATTTATATGGGTCTGAATATGAGCATTTGTTCACAAGAAAACTGGTTTCACATCACTGATGACACATTCTTATATTGAAATGCATAAACATGAATGTCAGAGACAGCAAGGGGTGGAAAAGCAACTTTAAACGTATGAAATCTGCAACATGAACCTACACATGCAAATCATATACCAATGGAGGGGGCGGGTGGGAAGGATGCCGACAACTACTGCAAAGGGAAACTCTGCCTGGGTTCTTGCCCGTGGTCTGGATATCCAGTTTACAGATGGTTCAGACCACACGCTGAGGATGCCTGTTCTATGGTCCTTTTACTATTTACTAGATTTTCCAATGGGAAAAAGGCTAAAAACCTGAAATTTCAATGAGTTTTACCATACACAGGAGCTCTAGTAATCAGAGGGTTAAATCAAAGCCTAAAA
>SJYV01003135.1:1062141-1072141 GCA_006410875.1 Neotragus pygmaeus | reverse complement strand
ATTCTCAAATGCTTTCAAAGCCTATGAGGAAAAATTAAATTTCATTTGCATTTCTGACTAAAATCTGTTTGCTGACAGGAAAAAAAAAGCATTCCGATGTTACTTGGTTTTTTTTCTGAGCAAAGAGGTGGCACTGGGCCTGTTGTCTTTGGCAAACTTGTCTCAACTTTTCTATGGAACATTCTATCGATCACTAGAGGGCGCTGTGGCATTTAGGCCATTCTGACCTCTGGGTGCTGGGAAAGGTCTTGAACTCCTGAACAATGTAGAAAGGTGAAAGGAGAGACTTTAGGGGGAAAGAAATGTTTCTTGGTACCACCTGATATTTCTTTTTCTCAAACCAACTCAAAAAGGCGTAAGTGGGACAGTCAATCCATAAACATATTAAGCTCGTTGTGCAAAACTCCAAGACTTGTCGCCTGGGAACTGATGGGGGAAATTTTCCTCCCCCACCCCCCAACCCCCGGTTCTGGAGACTGAAAATGCAGAGGCGAGAATGGTTATTTGCATATGCCCACCTTCTAGAAGGCTAGTCCCCCTTCACGTGCTCTCCTGTACTCACCAGAGGTAATTTCACTGCAGAACGTTCAGGCGTGCAAACCCAGAGCCACGAATAGGTTTCGAACAATTTATGATATCCGGCCTCCTTCGACATGTATTAGCATATACCTGGTTTCTTTAACATACACTTTGTTTTTCCAAAACCACAAACATCGGTGCTGGAATTTCATGTGGAAGCGCTTAAGGGGCTGAAAGTTAACACCTTTGTGATCCTTGCAGCCTCGCGGTGGCTGCGGAAACAAAAGCCTCTTTGTCGAGGCTTTCTTGAAATGTTTTCTTAACATGTTCCAAGTAGTTTTAGGCCGGGAACTAAAGTAAACAAGATGTTACCATGATAAAAACACTTGTGAAAACATCACAGACCAGCACTTAGGAGTTTCTTGCACATAAAACTCTTCACAGTTTTCAGAAGTGAAATTCACAGGAAAAAAAAAATTTTTTTCGTTAAAAAGTGAATTAGTGATGAAATATCCTCTGCTGTCTCCAGCCCTCAACCTTTTTGAAAGGGTCAAANTTCACAGTTTTCAGAAGTGAAATTCACAGGAAAAAAAAAATTTTTTTCGTTAAAAAGTGAATTAGTGATGAAATATCCTCTGCTGTCTCCAGCCCTCAACCTTTTTGAAAGGGTCAAAGTTCCACTGCTGGGCATTTTCTTGCGACATTTCCCTCCCTGTCTTCTCCAAGAGGACATATAAAATTTATTTTGGCTTTAAGAAGTAATGTACATCTGACTAACGTGTAAAGGAATTTGGATTTTGATTGTCTGGCATGGTGCTTTTCTTCATGAGCAATAACCAAAAGATAAAAATGAAAACAAAATTTCTTTCAAATGGCTAGTAAGCAAGGGCCCAAATTATACTTTTTCCCAAACACACATGAGGGCCTGGTATTTGTGGAACTATGGATCTGTCTCTGATTTTACCCTCCAAGTCAGAAACAGGAAAATGTGGTCATGATTTAACCTTCACATCCACTCCCCACCTTGCTGAAGAATAGTATGCGCCCTTTTTCAAAGAGCAAAGAGAAAGAATTATAGATTCCTGTTATTATCAGTGAGGACTCTGACTTCAACCTGGTTAAAAAAGAAAAAACAAAAAACTTGATCCACGAGGGGTGGGGACAGGAGCACACTTGGAACTTTCACCTATCTGGATGGTATTGGGTTTGTTTTTGTTTTTCTGTTATCGGAGGATTCCAAGCAATGCAGGGCTGGCGGGCTGTGGTGAAGTTGAGCATGGGTACCTGCTGGTATCGGCTTCCTCCAACAAACACAACCGTCACATGATAACTCACGGTTGACAGATTAAAAAAACAAAACAAAACACTCAAACTGCAACTTGTTTTGAGAAGAAACAGGGAAATAAATGCACACAATAGACTGGGTATCTGCCGATTCTGATAAAGCATCCCTCTGTTGGCTGGGAGGGAAAGCCAACAGGATGGTTATTTGTACAGTATTTATCTTTGAAATCAAGGGCCCTGTGGTGTACCTCACCTTGGGAACAAACACTGCAGAATGATCACAGAAGAGAGTCAAATCTCTGGTTCTGATTTACCAACAGTTATGATATTTCTTCCTCAGGAAGAGGGGGCGGGGGGAAGGTCTCATTCTGAGACCTGAAACAAGCCAGGAGAGCGATGCCCAGGGAATTCAAGGATGTAGCTCAGCTGAAAAGATAACGACATCAAAGAAGAGTACCCTAGGTCAGAGGTCAGCAAACTGGTGCAAAGAACGCAGTCATACCCACTCCTCACACAGAGTCGTATGGCTGCTTCTGTGCCCATAAGCTGAGTGCTTGTCTTGGAGACTGGGTGGACTGCGAAAGTCCATCGTATCAACTATCTGGCTCCTTTACAGGAAAAGTTTGCCAGCCCTGTCTGACAATCACCTTTGACTGTGTAGGACACTCTACTGAAATTTACGGTTAAGGATTATGTTAAAGAACAGTCCATTCTGACACATTAAAGCTCTGCATAGTCACAACCTCTTCCCTAGGTACAAGGTCAGAAATGCTTGGAAGAAAGTGAAACTGAAACTTGCTCAGTTGGGTCTGACTCTGCGACCCCATGGACTACACAGTCCATGGAATTCTCCAGGNCATTCTGACACATTAAAGCTCTGCATAGTCACAACCTCTTCCCTAGGTACAAGGTCAGAAATGCTTGGAAGAAAGTGAAACTGAAACTTGCTCAGTTGGGTCTGACTCTGCGACCCCATGGACTACACAATCCATGGAATTCTCCAGGCCACAATACTGGAGTGGGTGGCCTTTCCCTTCTCCAGGGGCTCTTCCCAAACCCAGGGATTGAACCCAGGTCTCCCTCATTGCAGGCAGATTCTTTACCAGCTGAGTCACAAGGGAAGCCCAATGTTTGTATAGCTTCAATTATTTCTCTTTTTAAAAATACACTTAAGTAGATGAGAAAAGAAGTACTAATATTTTTCGACAGTACCTGCTACGGACCAGACACCTGACATGATGTACCTTTTCATTCTCCCAACCCTAAGAGGCAGTTATTGTTATCATCCCAAATCACACGTGCTTATACTGAGCTCAAAGAACACACTCCTAGCAATTGGCTTCACGACCCATTCTGCCTTTCTTCAAAGCTTTCTTTATGCCTATTGCCGTACACAGTAAGCATACTGTTAATAAAATGAACTGCTTCTAACCAGGCGCTATTATATAACAGTTAACAGCAAGTCCTATAAGTCTCACTGTCTGGGTTTAGATCTTGACTCCACCTATTATTAGCTGTGTGACCTTGGGAAAATTATTTAACCTTGCTGTTCCTTAGTATCCTTATCTGTAACTTGAGAGTAATATTGCAATAGTATCACTATAAGGTGGCTGTATTAACTGAGTTATATATGTAAAGCACTTCAAATTATGACTATTGAACAGGTCAGAGCTACCAGGGGAGTGTAAAATTCAAATTTAGAAGATAGGCGATTAAAAAAAAATCTATGAAACAACCTCTAAATCAAAGAGCAGGGAATTTCCTGGTGGTCTAGTGGTTAAGACTCTGCACTCCCAAGGCAGGGAACGCAGGTTTGATCCCTGACTGAGGAACTAAGATCCCACATGCCATGCAGCATGGCGATTAAAAAAAAGGGAGTGCAGAGCAATCGACACTGTATTAAGTAAGAGTGTCTTGAAAATCTAAGACCTCCAATATCAATTTTCTAAAACCGTAAGAGAATACCTCTAAAGTGGGATCATGGGACAAGGTCCTGCTCATGGGCCCAGGAAAAAAGGTACTTTCAGAGTCTACAAAATCTGGCAGTTTGAGAAGAAATGCTTTAAACATCACTTCCTGATAATAACGACACTGCTGTGATGTCATTCCAAGAGGCCATATGGCAAAGCTGGTTTCACTACAGCCAACAGGACCACCCTTCAGACTGAACCAACAAGTGAAGGACGTGAACTCACAAGAGTTACTTACTTCTCACTACTCTAGGCCTTAAACTGGAAGACTACTGTGAATTTCCAAGAGCTAAGATATCGCTNCAAAGCTGGTTTCACTACAGCCAACAGGACCACCCTTCAGACTGAACCAACAAGTGAAGGACGTGAACTCACAAGAGTTACTTACTTCTCACTACTCTAGGCCTTAAACTGGAAGACTACTGTGAATTTCCAAGAGCTAAGATATCGCTGAGGAAGAATATCAAAATCCTGAATTTGTCATAGACTGTCAACCAATGGGTAATCTTGGGAAAGCACCAGAAAAGCTCTAAGAACTAGAGGCAGTTTTATTATTCAGCATTTGCTCTCCATTTGCTGCTTTACAAGAGTCATTTTTTTACTTTTGGGGACCCAGTCTCTCATCCCCAGACCCCGTGTGGCCCCTGGGAGATGAACAGTTTACTGCACTCTGCAGGTTGGCATGTGACTCAGGCCTGGCCACCTCATGACTGGTTCAGAGCTAGGACACCTACTCAATCTGGGCCAATGACAGTCTGCAAAGAACACTTTTCTGGAACTACTGAACAGAGAGATGCACTCTGGGATCAATCAACTTATGGTGGGTGAATCTGTCTCTACTTTTACTTGGAAAGAGCCTGAGTAGGAAGTCAACACAGAAAAAAACAGAGCTAAGGAGCAATGAACCCATATTCCAACAACCCTGCTGAAGCATCAAGGTCCAGTCATGCTTGCAGCCAGCTGTATTATCAGACCTCCTAGTTATAGGAGCCAATTATCAACCCCCAACCACCACCCTCCTTTTCTTTGGTTTAAGCCAATTTAAGTTGGTTTTCTTTAACTTGCAGACACAACTGTTCCTACAAACATACATCAATAAGCAAGTACTAGGAACCAAAGAAGCAACAGCTGCAGCACTAGAGTGAGCATTTCAATTTCTTTGAGCAAACATGCCATGTCATGTGCAAAACCACCCAAAATAATAGAGGGACATGAAAAAAAGTGAAAACTAAACGGTGGTTTCCTATACAAGGGCCAGACTCCTAATATCCTTAAGAAGAAAAATGGGCTTTCTCATACGAATCAAGTCTAGGCTCTATTCTGATGACCTTCAGATCCATTTCTTTAGAAATGGATGTGGTTTGAAAGTGTGCTGTCTTTCCGTGGAGGTATGTTTGCACTCCCCCACTACATATATATATATATATACACCTCACATAATAAATGGACCTAAGATCTGAGTGGGAAATACTTTGCCTATCAACAAAAAATTTTAAGTGGTCAATTGGAAAAATGCCCTTTTCCCTAATGACACAAGTCAATAAGAATGTTGATAGTAATTCTATAGTTCTAGAAACTTTATAAAATAAATCATATTTACAGATATTCACTGGCCATTCTATAGAGGAGTGAAATTAAACCAAGATAGTTATCAAAGTTAGCATTGGTACAGAAAGTGAAACTAGAATTGAAACGTTTCTGCCAAGATCTTTTTCNTTCTAGAAACTTTATAAAATAAATCATATTTACAGATATTCACTGGCCATTCTATAGAGGAGTGAAATTAAACCAAGATAGTTATCAAAGTTAGCATTGGTACAGAAAGTGAAACTAGAATTGAAACGTTTCTGCCAAGATCTTTTTCTCATTATCAAAATACAATTAGGCAAGTGATTAGGAAATAAGAAAACAAAGATTCTACAATAACGGATTTAGGAGAGAACAAGGCCCAATAGCACTAACTTGAATCATCATAATTGTAAAGAGCTGTTGCTTAATTTAAAATAAAGTATCACTGCTCTTGAGTATTAATATTTAGAATCAATTTTAACTATCTCTTTTCTAAAAAATTTTAAGTACTTAAGTTTTTAATGACCACATAATGCTCTTGAAGCAAAGTATTAAAGCGGAAGAGCACCAAAACAGATTCACAGGCTTCCATTCATTCGTTAAAAACTTGATATTCACCAGAAGTGCTTGCAGGTAACACTGTATCTCTAATGATGGCTTTATTAACATATTTGTACCCAGGTACATAAAGATAGATACTGAGATTGTTCTAATAATATAAAGATCTTGCAAAACCAGAGACCTGCATGTAAATTAGCCCACCTCTATTATGGGGCTTGAATGAGACAGAAAAGTCAGAGGCAAAGACTCCCCACTGACCCCCCCAACACCCAGTTTGCAAACCATCATGCACATGTATATATAGGAGTTTTATACATGCATATGTTTGCTTGCTGCATGATATATAAATATAATGAATATAATGCAGTATTATACTTAGTCCATACATCAATGATTCAATGATACTATGAATATATTTATGTGATGTCAATAATGCAGGGCAGTTTCATCTCAATATTTTTAAAGGACAAGGCACTGTATGTGAAGGAAATCTTACGACGTAGTGCAGAAGCATCTCATTTCAGCTTCCAGAGGGTTAACACACCATTTACTCAAGGGATGCTTAATCAGCATATAGATTCAAATGAGATAGCCCAAGTTTCAGTCATACTTTAACTGCAGGAATTAAACTGAATCCCTTTCCCTATAACAACAAGAATCCAAACAAAAGCCAACAGTGATATAGAAAGGTAAGAATCAAATTGGTAGCTTTTCCTGGATGTCTATAAAGTCATTTGTGAGGAAACAAAGAGGCCCAATCATCAAGTTGTAATTGGCCAGTAATTGACACCGATTTTATAAAACTAGAGCTAGTGCCTGGGTTATTAATTTAATATGGAGGGATGTAGGTAAAAGCAAAGACTAAATTACTACACGTTTAACACTGGAACAATTTTTACTTAATCACTGTCATTCTGAGAAAATAAGTAAAGGATCTTACGAATAGGATCAAACTGCCCTTGGATATCAATCTTTTCCACTTAACAAGGCAACACTCGATAGATCTGTAAAACTATCCCTATGACTATGCTAGACATGGTGATTGTGAGTCTATTTTCAAAATGGTGGTGTCAAACCCTGCATCAGAAAGGCATCTCATGAGGAAAAGCATGAACAGTGGGAGGTGACGGGCTCCGTCTCAGAAGAAAGTGTTATCAAATCATTCTTACTTTAGAAAGGACTGGAAATCTTCACACACTGCTTCACAGCCAGGCCACTTGCACACTCCGTGTCCATAGAGAGGATGGCTGTGCGGATGCTCCTCATGGGACAAACTGAAAGGAAACACACAGAGGGCAAGAGAATGAACTGGCTGCCAGAACCATCCCACCAGACATGAGAGGCAAGAGGGGCCGGCCCATGTCACCAAAATGCGAATACAAACCGACTCGCGCTTTCCTCTTCCCCTGGAATTTATGAATTACTTTCACAGCACACTTTACTTACAAAGCAAGAGCTAAATGTCAAAATGTGAGCAGTCCAATATTAGAAATGTTAGCATCACATTTGAAAAGTGCTCGACAGGCTTTTGTTAAGAGGCAAACCTCTCTATTCAGACTGCAAAGGATTTGTTAAAAGGCCACAACTTTATACCTATGGCTGATTCTTGTTGATGTTTGACAGAAGACAACAAAATTCTACAAAGCTATTATACTTCGATTAAAAAATACATAGATTTTAGAAAAGGCTAGAACATACCATTTAGTCTACATAGTGGAAATTATAATCTGTACTTGATTTTGAGATTCTCCCCAGAATATTATAAAATTTTTCTCTCCCTTCTACCACAAAGAGCATCCCCCAAACTGTACAGTCTTTTCACAAGTTAATTTTACCAAGCAGAGGGCAATAAAATAATTTAGAATGTAGAATGAAATAATTGAGAAAGACAAATGTATCCAAGTAGATGATTAACTTAACAACAACAACAACAAAGCTAACTGGAGCAGGAAGATTCTATCCCTACAACGACTGACACCAAGACTGGGAGAAAACTTGGCATGAACACAAAGGGCTTACTCCTCCAGTGGGGCTCCAATCAATAGCTAATGATTTGGCCACACGGATGCAGGTCATAGGATGCTTTGATCCATGCCACATGGTGCTTAGAAAAGTGTATCTGTTGTACTTGCTGATGAACCATATTCTCAAATATTTTCTCTGTTAGATTTCTGCATCCAGACGTCTTTGAGACAAATTATTTTTACAGTCGTTCCATAACTTTAGACTCCATCAAATAGAAATGTAAAACCAACATTAAAAGTTCCGTTTTGTACTAAAGCACATTCTTTTCAAGGAAAGGGCTATTTTGCAACTTACTCCACTGCCTCTGCCAGACTCTGAACTTCAGGCACACTGAATTATAATTACGCNGATTTGATTTAGGTCATACCTGAATGATCTATTGATTTAAGTCATACCTGAATTGTCTAGTGGTAGACAAATTATGATGGTATAATATGTTGACTGGTTATATGTACATTTGAAAATAAGTTTATGCACCCAAATGAGAAAGCATAAGTGTCTAATCTAAGAATATAGTCACTATGGCTTAATTTATGGTGCTTGGAAATAGAAATGATGGGGTTGAGTTTAGACAGAATAAGAATAAAATCTTAACAAACATTGCTTTCCACAGATTATATCACAGCACAAAAATGTAGAGGCCCACAAGCTCAATGATTTCCAAACTTCAATTAGAGATCTGAGATTTAAGTGATCCATTCTATTATTTCTATATTTAGTACATAATTAGAGTCTTCAGCTCTCCTACTGTTTGTACCGGGTTACTAGTTATTATCAAATAGTTTTATTTACATTTTACAATTTATATTTGCAAAGGTTTCTACAAGACATATCTGACATATAAATGAAGAGCTTATGTTGGAATCTCTTCAACACATTTACGAAAAGTTTCACAAGGATGTATCATACCAATATATAGTCCTAGAGGGCCATACATATCGAGTCATGAATGACTAGGAAAGATTTTTAATTTCTTGTCCCAACACATACTTGAATGTGAACAAAAATATATAACAAATTTTGAGGTCATGTTTATATATACTAGGTGAAAGTTTATGAGAAAGAGAGAAGTTGTTGAATGACATGGAAGCATATTAAAGAGCCACTTGTGTGATAAAACTATTGGATTTGATATCAATTTAAATATAAGTAGAATAGAAATAAAATAAAAAATGTGGATGTCAAAAAAATGTGGATGTCTTTGAATATCTGCATCTGGCAACAGAAGACAGTTCAAAGAATGTTACAGAAGTAGGTTGTGGGAAGAAAAATAGAGATGTTGAACTGGGATTGGACTTTTAATAAATCTGAATGTAGAGCTTGCTTTTCAGGAATGCTTACATGTGGAATGTTCTAAGGCAATAAAAAAGGGTGAGAAGCCACAGAAACCTGACAAGAAAACTCGAGTCCACTGATAACTTATATGGCACATCAGGATGCTAGTAAAGAAAATGCAGGAGTTTTAGAAGGGCAGAAAAAAGAAGATAAGAGAGGTAAGGATTTCTTAAAAGAGAGGATTTTCAAAAAATATTATCATTAATATATTTCAGGTTCAATAAAAATTAACATTCAGTTTATAATAAAACTGACCTTGATGGCATGGTCAAACACTAGCACAAAATTAACTGCTGCTGCTGCTAAATTGCTTCAGTCGTGTCCGACTGTGTGCGACCCAAGACGGCAATCTACCAGGCTCCCCCATCCCTGGGATTCTCCAGGCAAGAACACTGGAGTGGGTTGCCATTTCCTTCTCCAATGCATGAAAGTGAAAAGTAAAAGTGAAGTCGCTCAGTCATGTCTGACTCTTAGCAACCCCATGGTCTGCAGCTTACCAGGCTCCTTGGCCCATGGGATTTTCCAGGCAAGAGTACTGGAGTGGGGTGCCATTGCCTTCTCCGAGCACAAAATTAACTAGAGGAGATTAAATGAATGTTTGGCCTCTGAGGGAGTAGGAGAAGGTGGGATGATTTGGGAGAATGGCATTGAAGTATATATACTATTATGTAAGAAACGAGGCGCTGGTCTATGTTCGATGCAGGATGCAGGATGCTTGGGGCTGGTGTACGGGGATG
>SJYV01003135.1:1046154-1059528 GCA_006410875.1 Neotragus pygmaeus | reverse complement strand
AAAAAAAAGAAGAAGAAAACAAACAGAACATGCTCCCAAACTGAGAGTAGGGATTACATTTAAATAGGAGGAAACTCACAGAGAAATTAAAAATGCAAGAATGCAAATAGTGGCTCTTCTTTAAGAGGATGAACTAAAAACTGAGCAGGAAAGCACAAAATGTTGGGGGACAAAAAGGGTTGTACATTATGTCAAATTTTAAGATTTCCCCCCGGTGTTGAACTTTTATACAGTCCCCTTACCCTAAATGCCTCAACTTTTTGCTGCTAAGTCGGTGTTGCTTAGTTAATAAAGTGATGTCTCTTTGCAAAACCATGGACTGCAGCATACCCGTATTCCTTGCCCTTCTTCATCTCCTGGAGTTCATTCAAACTCAAGTCCATTGAATCGGTTATGACATCCAACCATCCATCCTTTTTCTCCCCTTTTTCCTCTTGTCCCCATTATTCAGCATTTATTTTTCATTTAAAATAAAGAGCAGAAGATTGAAAGATAAATACTACATATATACATAGTATTTTTCTTACTGCTTTGAATTTCTTATAATTTCATAATTATGTATTGTCTATGTTTTCCTCATATGTGAATGTGTGCATGTGTGTGTCAGAAAAAGAAAAGTATCATATGATATTGCTTATATGTACAGGAGGAGAAGGGGACAACAGAGGATGAGATGGCTGGATGGCATCACTGACTTGATGGACGTGAGTCTGAGTGAACTCTGGGAGTTGGTGATGGACATAGAGGCCTGGCGTGCTGCAATTCATGGGGTTGTAAAGAGTTGGACATGACTGAGCGACTGAACTGAACTGAACTGGTATGTATAATTCTTTCTTTTAATAATACAAATGAACTTATTTACAAAAAAGAAACAGACTCACAGACTTAGAGAAGGAATTTATGATTACCAGGGGTAAGGATAGGGAAGACGCATAGATTGGGTTTTGGGACTGACATGTTCACACTGCTATATTTAAAACAGATAACCAACAAGGACAAATCAATTTAAATAATACAAATTTTTTCAACTATCCTCTTTTAAACACTCACAAAAAAGAAAGGTGGTTAAAATGAATTTAGAGAATTTTAATACTTACAGAGTGTCTTTTAAGCAAATTATTTGCTACAATTTGAATACTATATATTTATTAAGCATTACATACTTTACAGAAAGAGGCATTTCCCCTAAATCTCTCTCTTAATTACTAAACATATATTTTCTTAACTTCATGGGACGGTATTCTTAATGATATTTTCTGAAAATGCTGGTTTTCAAACTTTAGTGAATTTTGTAACTAGAAAATGTTCTTTAAAGGATCTTCATTTATTTGAAATTACTCATGTATTTATTTATTCACTCATTTATTACCAAATCTTCACTGAAAGCTTACCATAGCTGTTTTAGGGAACTCAGTTAAATATTCTATAGACAGTAATTACATTTCGTATCTAAGTCTTGCAAAATTTCCTAAAATATTTTAAACAACTGTAGATGCTAAATACCTCTGAGAGTAGATAGTAAATACCTCTGAGAGCTTTTCCATCTCTGTTTACTGAAGCCTAAATGTCTGTTTCATTTACTCTTCAGAGTAATTTGGGATACTAAAGAAAAATACCTCCAATTTTCCAAGAAACCCATTATTTTGAATCTGTTGTGGTCTTATAGCCAATTCCTTGGTTTCCTCATGATTGTGATATAAATGAGAGGATTTATTTGAGGGTAAGTCTTGGGTATGGATTCTCATGCAACCTGTCATCTGGTTTACTGATCTGAAAATATTCTTATATTTTATCGGATGATTCTTACTATAGCCTGCATACTTTTTGAACTTCAGTAAATATAAATAGTTCTTTTTTGAGAGCTGTTTAATTTTGTAATAATCAGAAATTACTAAAAAAATATATTATTTCCCTCTCTGTCCATGAAAACAAACAGAGGACCTTTCAGTTTAGAGAATGATAGATAATATAGACTATGTTAGATTTGAGTATTTACAGAAAATATAAAGAAGTATGTTTTCAAAGTGGCAAAACTAAAATATAATAAAAAGTCTTTGGACTGCTACTAGAGAAGATAGTGCTGGATATACTGAGATGTGATATAATGGCAAAAACATAAGGTTTTCATTATGAACCCAGAAAAAAAGCTATCATGATAAAACTTTTCAAAGAAGTGTTGGCTTGACATTAGAATTGTTACCACTTATTTTTTCTCCTTGTGACTCCTTCAGTGAGCAGTAGTGAAGGATGTTTACTAAGTGGAGGCAATGAATATCCTGAATAACACTAACAAGCCTACAATTTTAGATAGAAGTTGCATAAGGCATGGAACTTTTACCTTTAAATACATCAAAAACTTACTGCTATGATATTTTCACTGTCAGACAATCGCATCTCTTTATAGAGCCAAGAATCATAACCCAGGATTATTCATGTAATCTGAGCATTTTTTTCTCTAGATCTTTTCATTCTACAGAGACAGAGGTACTGTTGTTGAGTTTGGGAGCAGGAGTTGGGGAGAGAAAAGAGAACTGTTCTACTTAGTATTGTATTGTAAACCTATCAGAACTTCTATAGAACACTTAGAAACTCTACAATGTATATTAGAGACTTGAATAACAGTATTAATTAATACATCATCTCTCTCCAATCCTGCAGGAAGTTGGGACTTTAGCAAATCCCACAGCATTCAGTAAAATTTATTATTGTTTGCTCTTGAGACTCCAGGAAACAACCTTGCCGCTTGTGAGTTTTATCAAATGTCTACAATTCCTAGTATTTTCAACACAGTATATAGATTAAAATGAGAAGTTTTCTATATGCTTCACTTTCTGTCCATCAGAATTCTTTTAAGAAGTTTCAATCAGACAAAAATAAATCTCAGAAACTAGTTTAAAGTGAACATATAATGTACACACACAATATTAAAGGTGATGTGGGGAGAAAAGCCATATATATCTCCCTTTCTTGATGAGAATTGCTACAGACCAGTTGAAAGCCTAACTATACATATAAGTTTCAAGTATATCTTGGACACACTTGAAAATCACTTTCAATTTTTCAGGACTATCCAGCAACAGTAATATCTCAAAGCCAAAATCAAGTGTCAATTGCTCAATTACCAAGGCATATGTTGTAGGTTAATTTTCCCCTAAATGCACTGTATCTTTATTTCATTTAAGAGGATAACAAGCTGAAACTCGTTATACTTTGTAAATATCCAAAACAATGTTAATTTGGGATAGGGCAGATACAAGAAATCACCTGAGAAACAACTTGAAGGGCTTGAAAAATGGATTATGTTCTTTCGCTTGAAGGAAACACATTTCTAATATATTATGACAGGGGAAAATGTCTAGAGGAAGCCATCCAAAACTAATTGTTCTGTCACGAGCAAAAATTGGGCCTCGGGTCCTTGACATCAGAGATAGCTGACTCACAAATATATAGTTACCATATACATTTTCAATTATTTTTATGAGCCCCAAGGAGATAATGTTTGTTTTCTTGTCATATGGTACATGATAATCACATTATATCTCTGTACCATGACCATATTTTGACCAATGTAGAAAAAAATTAAAGACAAATTATTTATTTTATCCCAATGATAAAAATTTATATATTGTGACTAATTTATATGTGGATAAATAACAAAGTAAAAATATTAATCAAGAATTAATCTGAAAATCAATAATGAAATTAATTTGGTCACTTAAAATGTAAGATGAATGAAAGTGTTTCAATTCATTCTTGGATTTTAAAGTATTAACAGCAAGAGACTCAGATTTAATCTGAAACAACAATTACACATAGCTGTCTGTTAAGTATTGGGTTGGCCCCAAAGCTTGAGTTTTGTAACATGTTATAGAAAAATCCAAATGAACTTTTAGGCTAATCCAAAAGCCATGACAGCTGTGTACTAGCAAGGAAAAGTCACAGATAAGAGAATTACAGATCACTGCTCACTAGATATATCATAATAGGAAAAACAGTCTAACTTCTCACACCCTAAGGCTTCATTTAAAAATAAGCATGACATTCCATTTAGACTCTGGACCAAAATGATGATAAGGAGGCTCTTAAATTCCACCTTCCCAAGGGCTTGTAATATGTATGGAATAGTTACACTTAACGCAAGAAACAATTCCCTTTGAAAGAAATGCAGAAATTACTTGAGTGATTCCTATGTATTGAGACTTAGAAAATATCCACAATAGAACAGGTAGGAAAAGCTGAGATGTACTCTTCCTTTAATTCTTACCCCCAGCACAGTGCCAGCCAGAAAAGAAACAAGCAAAAATTCCCAACTTCTCCCAGAAGAGTTAAGGGTTGGGCCACACATCTGACACATCAATTTCTAAGGCAAACACCCAAGGAACGGGCCTCCAAATGAGCCCCACATTACTATAGGAACAATGAACCAGGTGTTAATTGGCATAGAAGCATTCACCATTCCTATCCTAACAGGGATCAGCAACATGCCCATTTCAGTCTTTCCTGGGCAAGGTCTGATTGTGTACTTTTCCACCTGCTGACTGAGACTCTGGTTTCCACTCAGACTGCATTTAAACACTCAGTGAGATCACCCTGTGTGGGACATTGATGAGTCTTGGGACACTTTCAACTACTGAGAGCCACTAAGAACAACGACAACGGTTTCGACAATCACAAAGGTTTGAGGGTCAACCAGGAACTTGGTAGGGATGGTTAAAGAATTTCATCTTTTACATGAAACTAATCTCTTAAGGCTAGGAGAAGTGGCTGTTGTTTCTAATGACTAGAACTCAATGAGCTTGCCTGGTAGCTTCGCGGTAAAGAATCTGCCCACCAATGCAGGAGACACAAGTTCAATCCTTGGATCAGGAAAATCCCTTGGAAGAGGAAATGGAAACCCAATTCAGTATTCTTGCCTATAGAATCCCATACACAGAGGTGCCTGGTGGGCTGCAGTCCATGAGGTTTCAAAGAGTCAGACATGATTGAGCATGCACAAGAGCATGTTAGAACCCAATACAGAGATTCAAGGAAGATGAAAAAAAAAAAAAAAAGTGTTCTAAACAAAAGGTCAAGATGAAGATCTAGAAAATACTTAATAAAATGGAGATATATGACTTGCCCAATAGAGAGTTCAAAATAACAGTTCTAAGAATATTCACCTAAGTAAGAAGACCAATTGCTGAACAAAATGAGGATTTCAACAGAGATTAAAAGTATTATAAAGTATCAAATATAAATCAAAGCTTAAGAATACAATAACTGGGGTTTCATTGGCAGTGATTCAGTGGTTAACAATATATCTTGTAATTCAGAGGACACTGGTTCAATCCCTGGTCCAGCAAGATCCCACATCCTATATGTTAATTACAAAATTAAACACAAGACTTAAAATTGTAATATAAAGCATGGGTAATAATCTCCTTAACACTGGTCTTGTCAATATTTTTTGAACAATATTTTTTTGACATGAAAAGCAAAAGAAACAAAAATCAAGTGGGACCACATCAAAACTAAAGAGATTTGGTACAGCAAAGGAAGCAGTCAATAACAAAAATAGTTAACTTACAGAATGAAAGAAAGTATTTTCAAATCGCCTGTTTGAAAAGGGATTAGTATCCAAAGTATAAGAGAAACTTTCACAACTCAGTTTAAGAAAAACAAAAAATAAAAACAAACAGCACAATTTAAAAAATAGGCAAAGGACTTGAATAGATGTTTTATAAAATAGGCATCCAAAAGGTACATAAATAGGTTTTCAACATCATCAGTCATTAAGGAAACGCAAATCAAAACCACACAGAGACATGATCTGTTGGAAACAGTATTAAAAAGACAAGGAAAAGCAAGTGCTGAGGATGTGGACTAAAGGGAACACCTGTACACTGTTAGAGGGAATATAAACAGGCAACAACATTATGGAAAACAATATGAAGATTTCTCAAGAAGTTAAAAATAGAACTATCATACGATCCATCTATACCACTTCTGGGTATGTATAACGAAATCATTATCTTGAAGAAATTATCTATACTTCCATGTTCATGGCACTGCTACTCACAATAGCCGATAAATGGAAACAAGTAAATATTAATGGATGAATGGATAAGGAAAATGTAATATGTAAATATGCATATATGCTATGCTATGCTAAGTTGCTTCAGTCATGTCTGACTCTTTGAGATCCTGAGGACTGTAGCCTGTCAGGCTCTTCCGTCCATGAGATTCTCCAGGCAAGAATACTTGAGTGGGTTGCCATTGCTTCCTCCAAGGGATCTTCCAGACACAGGGATCAAACCCATGGCTCCTGCAGCTCCTGAATTGGAGGCAGATTCTTTCCCACTGAGCCACTGAACTGTGGGATTGGCGGAGACTCTTGAGAGTCCCTTGATCTTCAGGGAGATCCAACCAATCCATTCTAAAGGAAATCAGTCCTGAATATTCATTTGAAGGACTGATGCTAAAGCTGAAACTCCAGTACTTTGGTTACCTGTTGTGAAGAACTGAATCATTAGACAAGGCCCTGATGCTTGGAAAGATTAAAGGTGGGAGGAGAAGGAGAAAACAGAGGATGAGATGTTGGATGGCATCACCAACTTGGTGGGAATGAATCTGAGCAAGCTGGTGATGGACAGGGAAGCCTGGCATGCTGCAGTCCATGGGGTTGCAAAATGTCAGACAAGACAGTGTAACTGACCTGAACTAAACTGAACTGAAAGTTAAAGAAAGACCCATGAAAAGCAGCATGTATTTCCTGGGGTTATTTTGACTCAAATAAAATACCATATGAATGCAAAGATATATCATTAACATTGTGATCTTGTAGATGTTTTCAGGATAAACAGTTCACAAGGTAATGTGCTACCTCATCCCTGAATAGAAAATATATATGTATGTGTGTGTATGCATTTCTCCAGTTTTAATCCTTTCATCTTTTCTTCACTAAGATACTCTGAGAGTCACTTAGATAAGTTATCAAAACTATTTTAAAAGGATTTTCCTCAAGACAAATTATTTAGCTAATTGGCATAAATTCAAATTTTGAAATTTGCTAATTTCAAAATAAAACAGGATGTTGAACTTAATAGCACACTCTAGCCAGCCTGCAATGAAGATAGTGTGAAAAGGTTCCTGATATTCCTATTCTGACAATAAGATTACATTTTTATTAATGTCACCCAAATAATTGTTTTGTTTTTTTTCCTATTTATCACTCATATTGCAAGCTCAATATAAGTTGTTAGTTTACATTGAACTTGCAATTAAAGCTCAATACTTGTAGTGCTTTTTAACAGGAAATGCTCTTAAACTGGTCCTTTCTGGTAACTATCAAGTTAGTCCTTTTGAAATTTAATATGGACAGTTCTCTTATGCCCTGTTATTTTCTACATTACAATTCTAAAATCCAAGGAACCAGATTCCTGACCAGACTCATATTGGCTACATACAGATTCTTGAACTCTTACTGCACTCTTGATGTTAATTGATAATACAAATGTTACATGTATTGTTTAATAATAAATATGAATCAATTAAATATAGTTCATGTAAATATAGTTAATGAACTGTTAATAAGTTAATATAACTTATTAACCTTAAGTTTATCAATGCAGTTTCATTAATTGATTCCTTTTGGATATGTTTGCTCAACCAATTTAAACCATTCAATTGTACAAAGTTCACATTTCTCTTTTTATCTGAAGAGTATATTAAATAAACTTTGTTGAAGTTTACTGAAACCAAAATACACTGCATATAACGACAGCAATTCTAATATTGTATGATCTCCTAATTATATAGAAGGAGAAAAGGACTAGCTGTCACCAAAATTTTGACCTCACGATTGGTTTTAGTAATTACCACACTTTGCCTTTTTTTTAAAGGTTATAATATTTTTTTAATTTAGCTTGTTGACACACCAAAGAGTTATAATTATCACATACTGTTGAATAATAACCAGTAAATTAGGTCAAATAATGTCACAACATGTTTCTTAAATGTAAATCAAGAAACAAGGAGAAAAACTATTTCTTAACATATGGTTAGAGAAGCATTTGAACTAAGAAAGCAAGTTAATTGCTAAAATTGATTTTATACTGCCATTTTCTTGCTTTGTAAATATTTGAGAGTTTTTGTTCACCTAGCTCTCAATGTGACCTTTTGGAAGAATCAAGTGATCTTCAGGAAAGTTTTAATTGATCATTGGCTTTACTGATGACATGAGATGGTGATTTCTCTGTAATTGCTGCTGTATGCATGTAGGTCCTTCCAAAGCCAAGTGAATGACATCCATCACAAATGACTCTCTCTTGCATGCCTGTGATTGTTCCACACATGGTACAGCATGTAAAATCTCTCCAATATGAGCTGGTGCACATCTAACAACATCTCTGATTTCAGACCTTAAGGAAACCATGGTTTTCCTTCAACTAAACAAAAAACTAAAGCTTTCTGTCTCTTATTTACAAACTTTCAGGAGAGCTGACCAAAGAGAATAACCATTAAAGCACACTTAATTGTCTATGCATTGTAGAAAAAGCTCCATCTTCATTATATTACTTCCTTGCACAGTAACTGTTCTTTTTAATGACATATGCTACTAAGCAAATTTTCACTTTGTTGCCAATAACAGTAACATTACTACTTGAGTGTTTTCTTAATAAAATGTTCTCATTACTCTGTAAGGTCTTTGGCTTGCATTTCTTATCTTCCTCATTACAATATATTTTTTCTTATTCCCAGGTTGATATAGACTTAAATATGTGAACAGAAGAAAAGAGAAAAAATCCTACCCCTTCTTGTCAAACAAATTTTGACAGAAGAAACTACTTTTACAACATTTTCTATATTTCTACATTAATATCACCTTTCCTTTGCCTCTATAAGGATTTCCTTTATGCTATACTAGAGACCCCACCCCATTTTGATTGTATCTTTTACAAACTGATCATTATTTCTACAAAATTTGAGGAAAATTTTCCAGAAAAAAAAAAAAAAGAGCATGTCTCTTTCTCTCTCTCTCTTTTTTAAATTTGTTTCAGTCATGGACAACACAGGAAAGCATAGGAAGAACACTCTGACATAAATGACAGCAATATATTTTTAACTCTAAAGAAAATAAAATCAAAAATAAGTGAGACCTAATTACATTTAAATGCATTTGTATAGCAAAGGAAACCACTGACAAAATGAAAAGACAACCTACTGACTGGGAAAAAATATTTGCAAATAATATGACTGATAGATTAATATACAGCATATATAAGCAATTCATATAACTCAACATTAAAAAAACAAACTGATTAAGAAATGGGTAGAAGAACTGAATAGATATTTTTCCAAAGACAAAATGAAGGTGGTCAACATTCACATGAAAAGACGATCAACATCAATAATCATAAGGTAATGCAAGTCAAAACCACAATGAGATATCATCTCACACCTATCATCAAAAAGAACACAAAAAACAAACGTTGGCAAGGATATGGAGAAAGGGGAACTCTGGCAATTGTTGGTGCAGCCGCTGTGTAAAAAACAGTGTAGAAGATTCTCCAAAACTGAAAATAGAACTACTATATGATTCAGCAGTTCTGCACATGTATATAAAACTTATATAAACATATATTTACAAATTTTAAATATAAATTTAATAATGTATATTTATAGATATTATACATATGGTGGTGGTAATTTAGTCACTAAGTTGTGTCAGACTCTTATGACTCCATGGACTGTAGTCCACCAGACTCCTCTGTCCATGGAATTCTCCAGGCAAGAATACTGGAATGGGTTGACATTTCCTCCTCCAGGAGATCTTTCCAACCCAGGAATTGAACCGAGGTCTCCTGCACTGCACTATATACATATGTGAGTATCTATACCACAGTTCAGTTCAGTTCAGTTTAGTTGCTCAGTTGTGTCCAACTCTTTGTGACCCCATGGACTGCAGCACGCCAAGCCTCCCTGTCCATCACCAACTCCCGGAGTTTATCCAAACTCATGTCCATTGAGTCAATGATATCATCCAACCATCTCATCCTCTGTTATCCCCTTCTTCTCATGCCCTCAATCTTTCCCAGCATCAGAGTCTTTGCCAATGAGTCAGCTCTTTGCATCAGGTGGCCAAAGTATTGGAGTTCAGCTTCAACATCTGTTCTTCCAATGAACACTCAGGACAGATCTCTTTTAGGATAGACTGGTTGGATCTCCTTGCAGTTCAAGGGACTCTCCAGAGTCTTCCCCAACATCACAGATCAAAAGCATCAATTCTTTGGCACTCAGCTTTCTTTATATATACCACACATATACACAAGCTGTGTGTATATACATAATATATATGTATATATACAAACATATACACAATGTGCCACAAAAAATAACTTTTTTCATTTTCACAAACAAGGAAGGACTTGGAGGGCATTGTGTAAGTGAAATATGTCAGACAAGAAAGAAAAACACAATATGATATCACTTACATGTGAAATATAAAAAATATAACAAATTGGTGAATTTAGCAAATGAAGAAGCAGGCTCACAGATACAGAGAACAAGCGAGTGGTGTGGTGGGAAGTGGGTGTGGCTTTATATGGGTGGAAGTGTGCGAGGTGTAAGTTCCTGGGTGTAAGATAGGCTGAAGGATGTATTGAACAATGCATGGGGATCTAGTAAATATTACACAATAATGGACAATGGAAAAATAACCTTTAAAGGCTGTATAAGATAAACAGAATTTAAGACAACACGATATCTTAAATTCTTACATGTGCTTTTATAAAATATATCATTCTAGAAATTTGCCTTTAATTAACATTAATCCTCATTATAGTTCACAGAATCCCTTTTATCCCACTTTCAAGAAAGGCATCATTTTCAACATTAACTTGTTTATATAATTTCTTAAAGAATTCCTAAAATACCAAGCTTATTTTCTCCCCAATTGCCTTCAGCTATTTCGGTAACTGGCTCACTGTGCTCTAAATTGAAAACAAATAGTTCCTTTCATTAGCTTTGAGACAGAATGTCACTTAAATGACTGTTAAAAATGTCAGAAATGTGTCACTTTTCACATAAAAGGTGTGAATGCAATCCCCAGATAATATCAACAGTTTCTAGATTTTAATAATATAAAAATAACAATTCAAAATGTATTGAAAATAATGCGTGGAAGAAAAATTCAACCTGGGAATTGGTGCCTCACATGAAAGTTGAAAATAAAACAGGGTATTTCCTGCAGGCACCCTTGGCATCGTTCAAGTTAGTTGAAAGTTGTTCTGAGGTTGACTGCCCACTATGAGATCTTTTTAAAGGGGATCTACTCATGTACAGTACAACCTGCTGGCAAAGGTCAGTGGAAAAGTTAAAACTCTTAAAGCTGAGGAGTTTTATATCTTAATGACCCTCTGGAACGTTACTACCCAGTGAGTGGAGTGTGAATACTTCAGATTATCTACAGATAACTGGGAAAGAAACTAACTGGATGGATGAATGAATGGATAGATAGATAAAAAGAATTGAAGAGAACTGAATTTGAATTTCTCACTTCCATTTACCAGTTATCTCACTTGGAACAATACAGAAAACCAGTTTCAAATGAAATTTCCTCATTTTAAATATCTAAAGATATATGTTTTTCTTCCAAAACAAAAATATTTGTGACTGTAAAAGTCATGTTTAGTGTTGGATAAATATTTAATTTAATTATTTCTTTTTTACAACCCACAAATTATTTGAGAAATACGAAAGTGATTATTATTATTATTTATAGTATCAGTAGATTGTCGTTAGTATTACTATTACCATTAGTTGTAGTACTAGTAGCAACTAGAGATAGTTTGAAGGACAGTGAAGCCTGGCATGCACTCTATCTGGTCTCAAAGAGTCAGACAACCTAGCAACTGAAAACAACAACTAATAGCAGTATTAATACTACATCATAAATGCTTTAAAATTTCCCTTATAATGTAGGTCATAATGGAATCAGAATTGTACCCCTTGTGGATTTCAATAATCTATAGTAAGTTGTTCTGAAGTGAAGATCGAGAACTTGAGTTAAGCTTTCTGCCTGTGGGGATTTTTGGTTCTCTGTATGATGCTTCATCTTCCAGTCACCAAAACTGAAGCTCATGCCCAGGAAAACTCAATGTGAGGGGCAGAATCTGAAAGCTGTTGTTATGGAAAAGGCTCTTCGTGCAATGCGGTTTAATTTAGCATTAAGATTATAGGCACCAGGAGCCATCACAGTCCCTGAGAAAATAAGGACCTGGACAATCTCACCTGACCACTCTAAGCACAGGCTTCTGTCATTTTGCTGAAATAACTGTTATGACTTCCTTTAAGCCAGAGAGATTCTAAAGCAGAGAGAGTGAAGTCCCCACTCTAAAACCTTAGAAATGCTCTAAAGATCACTGTCAATTTCCTGAACTCGTGTATCCTGTTTCATTTATTCCTGGTTTTGTTTTGTCTGCTGAACCAAGGTAGAGCAAGGCTAATTTTGTTAAAATAAGAAGGGCTTTATTTTTAATTAAGCTCTGTTCACTTTTAAAGATTTAGCTCAGAATGTATTTTTGCATGAAACTATATAGCCTGGGTATAGGCTGAAAACATTGAGTGATTTTTCATTATATATATACACATATATATATATGTATATATATATATTGGAGAAGGCAATGGCACCCCACTCCAGTACTTTTGCCTGGAAATTCCCATGGATGGAGGAGCCTATTAGGCTGCAGTCCATCAGGTCTCGAAGAGTCGGACACGACTGAGCGACTTCACTTTCATGCATCGGAGAAAGAAATGGCAACCCATTCCAGTGTTCTTGCCTGGAGAATCCCAAGGACGGGGAAGCCTGGTGGGCTTCCCTCTATGGGATCCCACAGAGTCGGACACGACTGAAGTAACTTAGCAGCAGCATGTGCATATATATATATATATATATATATATATATACACCCACACACACATACATATATATGAAATGTTACACATATATATATGTATATGTATATATGATGGGCTTCCGAACCCAGGTCTCCTGCTTTACAGGCAGATTCTTTCTATCTGAGTCACCAGAGAATATAAATATAAACACATATATATGAAAAATCACCACATATATCATATGTGGAAAATATTTTATGTATATGAAGCCAAGAAGAAAAAGCATATTATACTTGAAAGCAAGGATGATTGAAAGGAAATCATTAATCTGGGATTTGCTAGCTCAATTTACCCTGAGCGTGCAGCTTCAGTTTTCTCATCTGTAAAGTGTACTAATAGTATCACACTAGCAGAATGCTATTTGGATTGAATTAATTCACTTATTTAACAGATTTACATGGGATGTCCATTATGCTAGGCACACAGAATTCAGCA
>SJYV01003135.1:991860-1043279 GCA_006410875.1 Neotragus pygmaeus | reverse complement strand
AAAAAAAAAAAAAAGAGGTGATTTAAATTTCTTCTGATAATCCTTGGTATGTAAAAACTAGATATATTTACTGACACAATAATAGTGACAACATTTCAGGTTAGAAAGAATCAACTTGCCACAAAAAGTACAATTACACACAAAAAATGTAACAATTTCGAATATTACATAATATTAAATAGGCTCTATATTAGTCAGTATGATGTAATGGCATCACTGACATTTACTTAAAACTTGTTTTGGTATTTGTTCTTACTATGTCAAAGTATACCAGCCAGAGCCTTAATCTCAACACTGTCTTTGGCCTTTGATAAGATTTTAAATATTGGTATGGTTTTTCACCGGTGATGATTCACTATTACCTTCTCAAGTTCTCCACTCAACCAAAATTTGAACTAGAATCACTGCTAAAACTAAGAACAATTTCTTACTTCAACCTGTACACTTTAGTGGTCTTTATGCTCTGAGTCCTGTAAGCTAATTTTCCCTGTGGTAACCAAGAGAAGAATCTTTGAAGGAGAGGAAAAACACGGACACCTCAGAGAAAAGGGAACCCTCCTACACTGTTGGTGTAATTGTACACTGGTACAGCCACTGTGGAGAACAGTATGCGGCTCCTTACAAAATTGAAAATAGAGTTAAGATATGTTCCAGCAATCACACTCCTGGGCATATTTCCAAGGGAAACTCTAACTCAAAAAGATACATGTACCCCAATGTTCATAGCAGCACTATTTATTAATACAAGAGCGAAGACATTGCAGAAACCTAAACACCCACTGACAGGTGAAAGGATAAAGATGATGCGGTACATGCAGCAATGGAACACGACTCAGCCGTACAAGACTGAAACGATTGTCATGCGCAACAACAGGGAAGGACTCAAGATCAGCACAGCAACTGAAGGACATCAGACAGAGGAAGACAAAGATGTATCACTTATACGTGGAATCTAAACAGTGACACAAATGAACCTGTTTACAAAACAGAAACAGCCTCACAGATACAGAAAACGAGCTTATGGTCACTAAAGGGGGAAAAGGAAGGGGAATGACAAATCAGGAGTCTGGGATTCACATATCCGCACTGCTGCTGCTAAGTTGCTTCAGTCGTGTCCGACTCTGTGCAGCCCCATAGACGGAAGCCCACCAGGCTCCCCCGTCCCTGGGATTCTCCAGGCAAGAACACTGGAGTGGGTTGCCATTTCCTTCTCCAATGTGTGAAAGTGAAAAGTCAAAGTGAAGTCGCTCAGTCGTGTCCGACTCCTAGCGACCCCATGGACTGCAGCCCACCAGGCTCCTCTGTCCATGGGATTTTCCAGGCTATATATAAATTAATCGACAAGGACCTACTGTATAGCACAGGGAATATCTCAATATCTTGTAATAAACTACAATGGAAAATAATCTAAACAGAAAACAGAAAAACACAGACACCTCACTGTACCTCAATGTCAATTTTCCTGCATGCTTTCATGTCTGTATACTAACTTTCACCCTGTTTGTTTTTCCCCTTTTCCAAATTTCCACATTTGTTTTCTGTTATTTTTCTCAATTTCTGATTCATCTGCAACAAAAGTCTGCATGTGTGCCCATTAGGGCTTATAACTTCTCCCCTTTGCCCTCACCATCAACCCCAAATTATAAATTGTATTTCATTTCGTTAGCATGTTGTTTGACACATAAAGTTCCAGGAGACCGATGGTCATTTTCTAATGGCTCAAAATAATGGAATACATTTTTCTAAGTTTTATTGTGGTATAGTTCATATCCCTCAATGAAACTGATGCTGGGAAAGATAGAAGGCAGGAAGAGAAGGGGATGACAGAGGACGAGATGGTTGGATGGCATCACCAACTCAATGGACAAGAGTTTGAGCAAGCTCTGGGAGATGGTGAAGGACAGGGAATCCTGGTGTGCTGCAGTCCATGGGGTTGCAAAGAGTCAAACACGACTGAGCAGCTGAACAACACAGTCCATATCCCAAACGACCCACTTATTTACAGTACATAATTCAGGGAATTTCCTGGGTTCCAGTGGTTAGGATTTGGCACTTTCACTGTGAGGGGTGGGTTCAGTTCCTGGCTGAGAAACCAAGATTCCTCAAGGCTCGGGGTGCAGCCAAAAATAACTCACTAAATAAAGTACATAGAGCACTGGCATATATAAAGTATGTAATGCAATATTCACAGAGCTGTCGAAGTGTCACCAGCGTGTGATTTTAGAACATCTTATATCACACCAAAAAGAAATGCTGTGTCCATTAGCAGTCGCTGCCCTGGTCCCTGTCAATCACTGGTCAACTTTCTGTTTCTAGAGATTTGCCTCTTTGGAACATTTCCTATAAACTGGACCCTGTAGCAAGTGGTCCTGTCTATCTGGCTTCTTTCACCTGCCTTGGTGTTTTGAGAGGCCACACTGTAGCGTGTGTCCGTGCTTCGTTTCCTTTTTCATGACTGAATACTATCCCTCTGCGTGTACAGAACACATTTTGTTTAGCCACTCATCCGCTGATTAACCTTTGGGATGGTCCCACACTGTGGCTACTGTGGTGATAGTGGCGATATTACAATTCACATGCACGTGCCTGTTTGAGTATATGTCTTCAATCATCTGGGGTGTATATTCAGGAGTGGAACTGCTGGGTTGTGTGCTGACTCTATGGTCAACATTTTGAGAAACTGCCTGCCTATTTTCCAAAGCAGCTGCACTATGTTGTATTCTCACTAGCGTTGTTTGTGGGTTCCAATTCCTCCACATCCTTGCCAATATACTTGCCATCTGTCTTTTTCATAGCCATTCCAGAAGATATAAATTGTTACCTTTCTGCACTTTTGATTTATGCTTGTTTAAAGATTAATGATGCTGATATATACAATATTCCTGTCATAAAAAGGAATGAAACTGTGCCATTTAAGGAGATGTGGATGGACCTAGAGACTGTCAGAGAGAGTGAAGTGAGAAAGAGAAAAACAAATGTTACATCTTAACTCATATATGAGGATCTAGAAGAACAGTATAGATCTTATTTACAAAGCAGAAACAGAAGCAGACACAGGAAACAAAACATATGGATACAAAAGGGGAAGGGGAAGTGGGATGAACTGAGAGACTGGGATTGACATACATGCACTACTGATACTATATATAAAATAGAGAACTAATGAGAACCTACTGTATAGCGCAGGGAACTCTTCTCAACACTGCGGTAACTTAAATGGGAAGGAAACCCCCAAAAGAGGGGATGTATGTAAACACACAGCTGTTCGCTTTGCTATGTAGCGGAACCACGACACTGTAAAGGAACTGCACTCCAAGACAATTTAAAAAAAACCACAAGGACTCTGATCAATTTTTCACGTGCTTATTGATCATTTGTGTATCTCCTTTAGAGAATGTCGATTCAGACCCTTTGCCTATCAAAAAACACTGGGTTCTCTTTATTTTGGAGCTGCAAGTTTTTTTCATGCATATATTTCTGCATGCGAGTCCATTATGAGATACAAGCTTTACAAACACTGGTACTCATTCTGGTAGACTGTCTTTTTAGCTTATTGCTGGTGTGCTTTGAGGCACGAAAGTTTTACATTTTGATGAAGTCCAATCTTTTTTCTCCCCGCTTTAGTTCCTTGTTGTGCTTGCGGTGTCCCATTTAAGAAACCATGACTGATTCAAAGTAATTAAGACTTATTCTATGTTCTCTTCCAAGAGCTGTAGCCCTCACATTTAATCGAGTTTGAGTTAATTTTTATATTTTATGTGAGGCAGGTATAGAACTTCATTCTTTTGCATGTTGTTCCAGGAGTGTTTGATGAAAAGATTATTCTGTCCCAAGTGAGCTGTGTTGGCACTTTTGCCAAAAACCAAATGAACCTAAGTGTAAAGATTAGAGTTTGTTTTCTTTATGTATATATTTTTGTTGCTTCACTTTTGCTGATTTTCTTTTTTCCAAGTATATTATCTCCATTCTCAAAAGAATTTATAATCATAATTTAAAATAATTTTGAAATCACTTTAGTACAATTTTTGAAGTCTGACTGGTGGGGGAATAGAGATAAATTTTAATAAAAATAAAACCTGAGCAACCAAACATTTTAAGGAATGAATGCTTCGGGACAACTTTTGTTCTCCAGATTCTGTTGATCCCTTGGTGTACTGAAAAATCATTTCAGAGCGTACTTGGTGGATCTCTCCACCCAACACATGGAGTGTAACAACCTCTTCCTGAGGACCAGCACTATGTGGAGGGATGGGTATCAGGTGAATAAACACTTTGTTCCTCATTACAGAAGCGCCTAAAACCAGGAACCTTGCAAGTCATTTAACTTTCTTGCCTTCCAACTCCTCATGTCACAACCACAAGGAATCACAAGTGACGACCTGTGCTGCTTCTCCCGGGGGAAGGCCTCCACCAAACTTTCACTAGCTATGCAGATGAAAGAGGGTGTGAGCAAAAACACTCTCGAAGCATTTTTGCAACTAAAATACTTTGTTTTGTGGAATTCATTTATACTATTACTCTTCTGAGTTCAAGAGTAGAAAAGAAGAGGTGCATTTATCTTTATAAGATGATGAAGTTCATTTATGTTCGTGATGTCACTTTGGTAAATATAAAATTGTTGACAATATATTTGGGCAGAAAAAGTATTGTTTGATGAGGTTGTAAATTAAATTCTTTGAAATATATAATTTATAAATATATATGAATATATAATATATACATTATAATGATACTTATGTAAATATTATATGCAATGTATTATATGACATTTTAATTGTATTACATTACTTTGAATTATATATAAACTAAATTCTTAAAAACGCATTCATGAATGTATTTATAAATTAATTTATAAATATATCCATAATACTTATAAATTATATCATTGTTTACAAACGGTGTCATGTTAAGGTGTGTAACTTGTTATTGATAACCAATAAAATAAATTGGAAAAAAATTAATAAGGAGTAGTTGCTGAATGAGATTTGGTTAAAGAAATGAGGGAGAGCAGGAAGCGACCTTTTTCTAAAGCATTCCCCACACCCTGCAAATACATACACCAAAAAGCACACCCACTCCTTGGCCACCTCCTTTGACTCAGAAGCTGTTCAGTGCTTCCCTTTCCCCACCAGCCACCATCCTCTTTCCCACCATGCTTTAACAACTTACACAAAACCCATCCTACTTTCTTTCTTTCTCTTCACTTCTTAGTTCTTATCACACTTTCCTGCCCCCTACTTTGCTACTCTATCCTACTCACTGAGATCTGAAGTAACATCAAATTTCTTAAGTCTGAATATGGAGTCCAAATTTGATTTTGAATGATAAAGTCATACCCCAAAACATCATCAGACCTCAGATACTTTAACACTAATTTTTAAGAACTGATATCAAGTATTTGTGAATATACAGGAAGTCAATTTGAACGATATCAAACTGGGTGAGGCTGGCTTTGGAATTTGATCATGGATGACCAATTAAAAAAAAGTAATGTAGATTTCACAATAGCAAAAGAAATGATTACTGACATATTGAGGACAATTTTCCATCTTTGGAGTCTATTATTTTGAGCATTTTTCATACTAGAGAATAATGCCTCAAAATCAGCCAGAAGTCAAAACCTACTCTTGTAGTAAATAAGAGGACAGGTCCAGTCTCTTCATGTGTTAAACTGTAGTATGTGTGTGTGNATTTTCCATCTTTGGAGTCTATTATTTTGAGCATTTTTCATACTAGAGAATAATGCCTCAAAATCAGCCAGAAGTCAAAACCTACTCTTGTAGTAAATAAGAGGACAGGTCCAGTCTCTTCATGTGTTAAACTGTAGTATGTGTGTGTGTGGCGGGGGGAGGCGGGGAGGGAGCTTTTTCATCTGTCTAGGAAAGGGAAAATGGTATGTGGGAACAGGGAAAAGGGTGACTCTAGCATTGTATCTGTTTTCCTGGTGCCTTTGTGAAAATGACCTTTGTCCTTTAACTTTCACTGAGAACACTTCAAGAAGCAGATGGACTAAAGAGTTGGGACAAGATTCAGCCATTGCATTTCCAGCACACTGCCTTAAGTTTTGCTTTTTTGATCGTTTCAGAAATACAACATCCTTAGGTATTTATTAATCAGGTTTCTGAAAGCAAGCTGGTGATCAGTGCTATCATCAAAGAGAATGGTGTTTTATTGAAGCCCATCAAAGGGCCAGCTCTAGAGCACAGAAAGATGGGAACGCTCTCTCCAAACTGGGAGATACGCGCGCTTCTCTGTTTCACTCTCCCACGCAGTGAGTCCCTGACTCTCCTTCCCCACAACGCTCATCATCTCAATTTTCTGCTGCTTTTCAGATCATGTTTAATTAGAGGATTTCACATTCCCTTGTGATATGATATTCATGAGGAAAACTTGCAATTGGAGTGCCTGTGAATTCGTCTATTAAGTGCCAGATTTGTGCTTTTAAACAATGATGGAGATTATTGTTATTATCTGCTCTCAATATTGTGCCTCGAGAAGTGAAGTCTACCGTAACTAACTTCACATCTGAAACTCAAGCTATTGACTGTTTACATCTGGGTTTATCTTTTTTCTGGAAATACAAATTATCTTAAAGAAATATGGGTCACTTTTCTGCAATGGTCCTCAGGGAATGGCCTACTAACATAGTGACTTGGATGAGATAGTGATATACAAATACCCTCACTTTCATAGATAAGGGTTCATGCCCGTGTGTACTGGGGAAAAAAACAAACTAATATATCAGATTTGTGACTTCTCAGTGATAACTTTTTATAAAACCCATTTAACTTCATCGATCTGAAGAGAAAAAAAACACATATATGCAGGTATGGCAAAAGTTGAAGATGGTAAGAGAATGACTCAAAGACTTGTCACCTAGGATGAAAGGATTAAAACTGGGTCTAACAGGTAAGGATACACACTCTTCCTTTTTTCCAGGGCTAATCACAGAGTGAAGTGAAGTTGCTCAGTCATGTCCGACTCTTTGCAACCCCATGGACTGTAGCCTACCAGGCTCCTCAGTCCATGGAATTTTCCAGGCAAGAATACTGGAGTGGGTTGCTATTTCCTTCTCCAGGGGATCTTCCCGACCCAGGGATCAAACCCAGGTCTTCCGCATTGTAGGCAGACGCTTTACCATCTGAGCCACCAGGGAAGCCAGTGCTTCTCAAATTCTATCATAGATGTAAACCGCCAGGAGATCTTTTTAACATGCAGATTTTGATTCAGTAACTCTGGGAGGGGACCGAAGATAATACATGCTCCTGTGTGGCCTGGACCACAAATTGAGTGCTAAGGATCCAGAGAGTTCCCTGTTCTGAATCTGTCCTAAAAGTGATCATGCTTCCAGAAATACCCGTGAGATGTCCTCTCTATTAACTGTTGCTTGAAATGCCAACTGCAGATGGGTAGTTCTGGAAAGAGGGACACTGGGCAACCTCACCAAGCAACAGGTACAAACTCACAAAAAAACTTTTGCTGGCCCAAAGTTAAGAATTATATGCAAGTTTTTTTTTTTTTCTTTTTAATATAATGAAACAGGTAAGACTGAAGTTAGCACCAGGAGGCCATTTCCAGTGTTACATTAGCTCTGATCTGTTGAGTGATTTGGCCAGTGAACAGTGTTTACTAGGTACTCTATTTATGAGGAGAACCCTAGAGTAAACTAATGAATCTGGGTTTGACAACAATCCCAAGCCATCACAGTATCCCTGAACCTGGGACGAGAGGATGTATATTTTCAGTAAGTAGGAAACCAGGATATATCGTGAAAGCGGGAGTTTCCATATACTTGGCATAGTACCATATTCAGTCAAGGTTCTCCTCAGTAATAACAGAGAAGTCCTACCAAAATATCCCAACAGATGAGATGTGTGCATTCAACGATAGCCCACACAATGCCAGGAAGAACAAGAACGCACATTTCTAACAACTAGCAAATTTAATTTGTATTAGACAAAAATATATCTCTTCTCTCCAACTCCTGGTTTCACAGATACTGTTTCTTAGGATGAGGCTTATTTTATTTACATTAAAAATGACTCGATTTAAAGAACATAATATAACAGTCAGCTAAGCAGAACTCTCAAACCACATCACAACGGGGCACATACTGAAGTGACTAAGCTTTGGGAAAATCAAAGTGCATGAAGTAGCCCTCAAGGAGAGGCAGTCTGTAACTGGAATGACTTCCTGAGTCAACAGTGACCCACCAGTAAGTCTCTTTGAGCTTTCAATAGGAAAGAAGAGCCTCTGAGTTATCCTTCATGACCCACAAAACCCACAAGAGCACAGTGCAGTGTGTCAGATGCTTCGAGGACTAGATCCTGCCCTTCAGGACTGGGAGACAGCCTATGTGCAGGCTATGGATGTGACTTGTCACGAGCTGCTTTACCAAATGGTAAGAATCTGAGGTCTGGTGCCATGCTGACAGGTCCTAACTTTGGCAGATGCTTTTTCGCCATCACCTCCATGTCGCTTTTCAGCTACACTGGGCAAACACACAATCTTGATTTCAGAAGCAAGGGCATAGCAAGACAACAGAGCAGAGGAGGAGAGCCTGAGTATCAGAGACTGGGCCGGCGTGTTCCGATCAATCACAAACAGGGGGAGGGCGATGACAAAGGCTGAATGCCTGTGTTTGTGTGGTGACGAGTGACGGGATAAATAAAGGAAAAGGATAAGAAGAGGCAGAGGTCCAGCTTTTGTTTCTGACACCCATAAGGGCAACCGCTATCCCAAGGTTGTAAGTGAGAGCTTCCCACTGGCAGCATTAACATTGGGATCTCGTTAAGAAAACAGAATGCTTTCCAAAGAGGGGCTGTGAGCAACTGTGTCAATACAGACATAGGGACCACTAATCCAAAAGATATTAACACCATTAGGCAGGCATGCGCATTATGTCCCTGCAAGTGTTTGCACGGGTGAGTCACGAGGTCTGTGTGGAACCTTGTCCATATGTTAGAGGAAACAAGGAGACCCAGAAAACCAGAGGACATGAATAAAAGTTCCAATCCTAACTCTTCTCATTTAATCCCTGCCCCTGACACGACGTGGAAGTCAGCACAAGCATATTCCAGAGTCAGAGGAGTCATGTAACTAAAGTATCTGAGGGTCAGATGAGAAAGCAGAGGTGATTCAATGAGAAAGGGAGTTAGAGAAATAAAATGGCTAAAACCATTAGGCACTTGCATTTTATGTTCCCCAAGAATTACTTCCTACTTTACGACATTCCTTTTATTTCTCAGTAGTATAAGATGCTTCATTAATGGTCACTGGATTAAACTCTTCGTTGCCCTTAATTCAGTATGTTTTTGTTGTTTTTTTGGCTGAGCCACGCAGCATGTAGGATCTCAGTTCCCCAACTAGAGATCGAACCTTCACTGCTTGCAGTGGAAGCACTGTCTTAATTGCTTCCCCAGGCCACCAGGGAAGTTCCTCAGCATGTCTTATGAAACACTTTGTGCTTAAGCATCATGCTGAGTTCTTAGATCACAGTCTATAAACTTAAATTCCTAAGAAGAGTCATGGGAGGGTGCTAAGATTACATTACCATTTCTGTATCACGTGTTAAGATAATATTAGAACTTTTGTATGAATAGATAATTATATGCATGTTGTACGTATTTCTCATACTTTAAAATTTTTATACTATAGGTACTATGTTAAGCATGCAATTGATTAAAAGTATCTTTAATATGCTCAGAAGGTAAAGAATCTGCAGGCAATGTGGGAGACCTGGGTTTGATCCCTGGGTCGGGAAGATCCCCTGGAGAATGGCTACCCATTTCAGTAATCTTGCCTGGAGAATTCCATGGACAACTGATCCTTGCGGACTATAGTCCATAGGGTCTCAAAGAGTCAGACACGACTGAATGAATAACACTTTTACTTTATCTTTAGTAGAAGCGCACACTCAAAAGTTTTAATATTGACGGGGTGACTGATCAAACACATTTGGAGTTCACTGGTGTAGACAATAATTAAGCTCTCAATCTCTCTAGGAAAGGTCTGCCCAATCCTCCAGCTGAGGAGAGAGAGAGAGAACTGAACAGATGACTGGAACATAAAATTCTGTAATATTTGATCTGGGACTTAGTATCAAGAGGAGCTCAATGCTAAAAGGAACAGGGTAAGTGAAACTAAAGCTCAAAAAGCAATTTCAGACATAACATGAAAAAATAAATAAATAAATAAAGTTTAGAACAACAAACCCAGAGTACTTACAAATGACATAAAGACCAACATTAGGAATTTTAAAAAATAAATTTGCTCCATAAAATAGTTTATATTGGGTCAAAGTCTTTATAATTTTTTCTCTTTGAAATGTTAAGTCTTGGTACTTGGATCCAGACTGTCTTCAATAGTGAATAATAGTTACCAAGCTCCTTCCTCTGTCACTTAAGACTCGCAGAAGGCAAGAATGCCATGGCATCTGAACAGCAGTTGGCATGTTCTGTGGCAGTGGTTCCCAGAGTATGGTCCTCGGGAACTTGTCAGAGATGCAAATTCAAGGTCCCATTCCCAGTACTGAATCAAAAACAGTAGGACTAGGGTTCAGCAATTTGCAGTTCAGCCAGTCCTCCAGATGATTCTGATGCAAGCTAGTGACTGAGAATCACTCTGACCAGAAATTCAAATTTTCTGTCTTGTTTAGAACACCGTATCAACAAGGGCTAATCTGTTACTCCTATAGTATCTATGGCCAACACGTAGCAACAATTATTAATGGGTTCCTGATCATCAACGTTTCATAAATTCACTATATTCTGAACGTTCAGGCTTAGCAATGACTCCGTGCCAGCCTAACTGTGCTAGGTGATCGGGACGTGGCAACTGGCAAGTCAACTATTATTCACTACTGAAGACAGTCTGGATACAAGTATCAAGACTTAACAATTCAAAGAGAAAAAATTTTAAAGACTGACCCAACATAAACTATTTTATGGAGCAAATTTATTTTTAAAAATTCCTACTGTTGGTCTTTAAATCACTTGTAAGTACTCTGGGTTTGTCTTTCTAAACTTTATTTATTTATTTATCTGTGATAACAGTCACAGAGTTCACTGCATCCAAAAAGTTCACCTGATGCAAATGTGGGGGACGGAAATACAGCCACAACGATCTACCATTAGCGCTCATGTTTAGCCATACACTCTATCTCATTTTGCCTATATTTGTTTCACTGCATTTATTATACTGTGTTGGCCAGTGTCTGTCTCCGCGTTTCTCTCTCTAGGCTGTGAGCTCTTTAAGGGAGAGAAGTATGTTCAAGTCTTCTCTTAATTTCTAAAATCTACAATTAGTAAATAAAAGCTCAATAAAGGTGGCTTGAACAAACAAATGGCCTTAAAAGACAACCATATTCATTAGTCTTTAATTAATTAAATCATTACAAACATTTAATGTTCATGGAGGACTGCCTCCGCGCCAGAGACTGCAATGTGCACACACTCATTTCATGGGCAAGGCCAGGCATGGCACACACTCGTTTCATCGGCAAGGCCAGGCATGGCAGTGCACCCACTTCACAGCAGGCACATCGAGGCACATCAAGATGAAGCACATGGAGTGGACTGCCTGTCCTGGAATGCAGGCCATCCGGCTTCAGAGTCCACACTTCCAACCACTGAACAGCAAAGCTGCCCCCGCACTGATCGAGCTAAGAGCCACAATCCAGCAAAGAATGTTCTCTTTCTGCTCCGGCCTCAGGAGCTTCGCTTTTGCTGTGCCCTCTGCCTAGAGGGCTTGTCCCTGTGTGATCAAGGGTTATTTCCTCAGAGACGCTTCGCCAGATCCGTGTATACAAACAGTGACCTGGGCCCCGCTCTTACTCCTTTGCGGCTTCATTTCTTCCCCTGGAACTTAATTCTGTCTTTTCATTACACGATTATGTGTCTGTTCTACTTCTCTCCTCCTGCAAAGCCAGCTCCATGAAGTCAGACTGTCAAGGTCAGGGTTTTAACTCTCAAAGCCAAGGACACTTGGGTCAGAGCTTGTGTGAAGTTTTGCAGAATAAACGGATCCACCTCAGTACTGTCTGGTGACTTCTGTCCTGCAAAGGCACGCTTTTTTGGTTGAACCTTGGGCAAAACTTCCCCATTTATCCTTGTTAAGTTTCTTTTTATTTCTCCCTGTACAATCCTCTAATTTATTCAAACACTACTGGATTATTCCAGCTCTTGGTGTCAATTTTTTTTCTAATTAAAGTAAACTGCCATTTATTTCTCACACTGATCTTTAACACGGAGACATCTTGTTCTTGTCTTAAATATGACTCATATGGAAAAATGTAAGTTGGATATAGGGGCTCATGTATACCAGAATGTTTCCATCAATATTTTAGATATAAAAAGGAGAGATATAACTAGAGATGCCTGTCCAATTCGAAGATCTATAAGTAATCACTGCAGTGGAGTTTTTTAGCCTTTTGGATGTATAACCAGAAATTCCACCAAATGACTAAAATGGCCCCTCTTGAAAGCAAATACCACATCATTTACACAAACACTTTAGATTTCTCTTNACCCTGCTTATTTAATTTATGTGCAGAGTACATCATGAGAAATGCTGGGCTGGAGGAAGCACAAGCTGGAATCAAAATTTCTGGGAGAAATAGCAATAATCTCAGATATGCAGATGACACCACCCTTATGGCAGAAAGTGAAGAAGAACTAAAGAGCTTTTTGATGAAAGGGAAACAGGAGAATGAAAAAGTTGGCTTAATATGCAATATTTAGAAAACTAAGATCATGGCATCCAGTCCCATCACTTTATGGCAAGTAGATGTGAAAACAGTGGAAACAGTGGCTAACTTTACCTTGGGGGGCTCCAAAATCACTTTAGATTGTAATTGCCACCATGAAATTAAAAAAGCTCTCTCCTTGGAAGGAAAGTTATGACCAATCTAGATAGCTTATTAAAAAGCAGAGACCGTATTTTGCCAACAAAAGTACATCTAGTCAAGGCTATAGTTTTTCCAGTAGTCGTGTGTGGATGTGAGAGTTGGAGTGTAAAAAAGCTGATCACCAAAGAATTGATGCTTTTGAACTGTGATGTTGAAGACTCTTGATAGTCCCTTGGACTGCAAAGAGATCCAATCAGTCCATCCTAAAGGAGATCAGCCCTGGGTCTTCATTGGAAGGACTGATGTTGAAGCTGAAACTCCAAATCTTTGGCCACCTGTTGGAAGAGCTGACTCATTTGAAAAGACCCTGATACTGGGAAAGATTGATGGCAGGAGGAGAAGGGGACGACAGAGGATGAGATGGTTGGATGGTGGATGAGATGGTTGGATGGCGTCACTGACTCAATGAACACTGGTTTGTAAACTCCAAGAGTTGGTGATGGACCAGGAGGCTTGGCATGCTGCAGTCCATGGGGTCACAAANAGGGGACGACAGAGGATGAGATGGTTGGATGGTGGATGAGATGGTTGGATGGCGTCACTGACTCAATGAACACTGGTTTGTAAATTCCAAGAGTTGGTGATGGACCAGGAGGCTTGGCATGCTGCAGTCCATGGGGTCACAAAGAGTGGGACAGGACTCGGTGACTGAACTGAAAGGAATTGAACTCTGACTCTCTCAACTCACCCTTTTGATCCCTTCTTTCCATAAATGACCTAGGAAAACATGTACAAGAATTAATAAATGTGTTCTTCTAATGTTTATTTCTAATAAAAGATAATTTGTATCTCAATGAATTAACCTAATGTCATTTTACATAAAAATATCTTTAACTAGGATAGTTCCTCCTGGTGCTAGTTGTTATAACTATAGAATGTTCTTACTTTGCATAAATCTAATCTCTGGATTTATAAACAATAAACTAAGAAATTTTTCTTTATTTCTTTCTTTTTTTTTAATCCTTATGTAGAAGTGAAAGAAGTTCTCACTTCATAGTTAGGGACAAGAAAGAGAAAGTAAATGTAGGAAATCTGCTTTACTGGTAGATATTTACTTTCAGATTTACAAATAGTTCTATGATGATGACTTTATTGTTGGTGGACATATTTAGGTTAATGTGCTGATAACTCAAAATTAATGAGCCTTTTTAAATTAAGAAAAGTGTTGAAGTTTCAGTTTCCTTCTTAAATTTTCCACATTCATTGAACTTTCTTGCAATTAACTTCTCCTGTTGAGAACCAATTTAGTAGAAGTTATTTTTTTCTTTTCTGATTGGTTTAAATATCTAGATTGATGAAGCAGATTTTTCCAGATATAAATAAGCTTTTCACAGAAGTGATTAAGTGAAATGGAGCATGTGGCCTCTCAAGCCTTGTAAATAAGTATGAAAGTACTTAGGAGAAACTGTGTGGTAAATACTGATTTTCAAAAACATGTTTGCTTTTTAGAGAAGTGAGCCTAGCTGAAAAATTTATAAATTTATTACTGAAAGTTAATATTTTTATTTAACTTGAAAGGATATATTGCTTTAACATTTTTATAAAATATAAACTCCAAATGATTGAATACAAAGTTTACAAAAATAAAATCTATGAAATTAATTGATTTATTTGATTCTTTAAATTTTTATGATTTATTTTTAATTAGAGAATAATTGCTTTTCAATGTTTTATTGGTTTATGCCATTCAAAAGTGTGAAAGTGCTATTAGCATACATATATCCCCTCTGTCTTGTATTTCCCATGCCCTCTAGTCCACCCCTCTAAGCTGTCACAGAGCACTGGATTACCGTCACTAAATCACATAAATTTATAAAATGTCTTTTTAAATATGGGGAAATATAGACATATTTCTGAAAAAATTGCCAAGTAAGGGAAAGTATAAAAATCAAACTTTTTATTATTATAGTTGGCTAACTTTTAGATAAAGCAATAAAAACACAAAATTGAAAATAAGTTTATTCAGAAACTAGAAAAAAAAAACTTTAATTGCTATAATGTTTGATTCGATCACAGATCTGTGCTCAAATCTTTTGTGTGTGTATAGATGTGGTTATTATTACCTTTTATCCTCACCTCAAAACTGTTTTATTTGTCTTCATATCTGAGTTAATTTTTTCTAAAATCAATAACAAAAGACAGTTATAGTAAACCTTGGCTTTCGTGAACATTTAACCTAACATCTGTAAACAAACAACACGTGCTAATTACTCATAACAGAAACAATGGATTATTGATGTTAGTGTAATGAATTCAATTAAAATTATTTACAAGTTTTTATTTTGGAAAGATCTCAGTCCTTCAAGTTTATTGATTTCATTAGCAAATTGCTGCAAAGATCAAAGATGGCTATAAAACACTGCCTATAATTTTAATGCTAAGATTATCTTACAATTTTTTTGTAAGTATAATTAATCATGGAATCGATGTTTTACCTCATTGTAACCATGAATCTGTAGTCCTAAAGCACACTGAAATCTAAATTTTGTTGTAAATGAAATCAAGATGTGAGAGAGAAGTTTTGAGATGTGAAGTTCATGGAGTTATATGTAAACAAAGACACAGTGTAAAATATTTTACCTCACATTATCTTATTAACAGTGTGCTTGTGTTTTGGGCCTGAATAGCTATTGTTATGGGCTTTAAGGTAATGTGGTTCAATAACACTGAATTCACAATGAAAACATTAATTTTTCAGTTCTATTTCCACACAGTAACTGTGGGACATACATGAATTTACTTCTGCCTGTCTCACTTATCAAATAAAACTAATTATAGTCTCACTTATGGGAAATGTATGACAAACAAATGAAATTGTGCTAATATTCCTTCAAAATTGGAATTGCTTTGTATTATGAGTTGCATCTGCTTTTCACAGAGCCTCATAATTTACCATTGTTTCCTGAAGGGGCATAATGATTACAATCTCACCCTTTGAAACCAGAATTTTTGGTTCACACCTCAGCTATGAAAGAGACCAGTTTTACATAGTCTTGTGCATGTTGCTATTCTCTGTGTGCTTCAGACTCTTACATATAAAATAAAACCTATATTTTTAGGATCATTTTGATATTGTGTGGGCATGCATGCTAAGTTGCTTCAGTCGTGTCCTACTCTTTGCGACCCTATGAATCACAGCTCGCCAGGCTCCTCTGTCTACGGGTTTCTTCAGTCAAGAATACTGGAGTGGGTTGCCATGACCTCCTCCATGGGATCTTCCTGACTGAGGAATTAAACCTGAGTCTCTCACATCTCCTGCATTAGCAAGTGGGTTCTTTACCATTAATGCCACCTGGGAAACCCCTGTTTTGATATTGCATGAACTAATCTATGAAAAAGAAAAAAAAAATACCCAAAGCACAATAGGCCTGGAGGAATTCTTTTTTATCATGGTCTCCATACTCTAGGTTTTGGAGAGAGTAAAGAATGATATAATATTCTTCTTTTACTTGACGCCTTAAGAATATTTTTGTCTATATGGCTATAATTGTTTTCAACTTAAAATCTTCTGGCTTGTAAGATCATGCAAACTATTAATACAATAGCATGAATATTGCATGACCAGTGTTTTCTTGTATAGCCTATAATGAATTATATTCAATGTATGGGTGTTAATATTCAAACTCAGGGAAAATGATTCTACTGAACTTTAATGTCTTTGACACTTAATATTCACTTTGTTTTAATACTACTCAGGTTGTTATGGAGAGATTAATTTTTAGATTGTCAACCAGCATGTCTGCTTAGTTGCTTGGGTTGTGTCTGACTCTTTGTGAAACCATGGATTGTAGCTCACCAGGCTCCTCTGACCATGGGATTCTCCAGGCAAAAATACTGGAGTGGGTTGCCATGCGCTCTTTTAGGGAATCTTCCTGACCCAAGGATTGAACCCATATCTCCTGTGTCTTCTGTATCACAGGCAGATTCTTTACCACTGAACCACCAGGGAAGGCCATCATCCAATATAAACGAATATAAAGAAGTTAGTACGAAACTTCTCTGATGGTCCAGTGACTAAAATGCCATGTTCCTAATGCAGGGGGCCCAAGTTTGATCCCTAGTCCAGGGACTGGATCCCACATGCCACAACTGAAAAATCCTGCATGTCACAATTAAGACTGAAGATCTTGCATACAGCAACTGCGATCTTGTGCAGCCAAATAAATAAGTACTTAAAAAAAAAAAAAAAAAGAATAGTAAACCCAATAAAGAACTGGGCAACTAAAAATAAAAAGGCAGTTTCTAGTGAATGTTGATATTTATAACATTTCGTGTTTGCTTTGCTTTAATGCTATTCAGAATATCAGGTAACCAATTAATGAAAGGTTTTTCTTGGAGAGATTAATATTTTAGGCTATCAGCCAATATAAAGGGGATATAAAGAAGTTAGTATTATGAGAAGACACTGTTCTCTATTATAAATGTGCTATACTTCAATCAGAAATTAGAATGTTATGTGATGGCTTCTAACCTGATAGATCTAATTAGATTCTACTTTTGGTACTAGATAAAGGCTTATTTAGACTTCAAATCCCAAATAATTTCTTTGAATAAAATATATTTTTAACTTCATTATCTAACTAAATGAATCATGGGGGAAGAATGTTCCATAAGAGGTCATTTCTCTCAGTTATTTTAATATTATATGATTCAAAAAAAGGTACCAGAAAATGTGGAGGAGGAAATGGCAATCCATTTCAATATTTTCATCTGGAAACCTCACATAACAGACGAGCCTGATGGGCTACAATCCATGGAAAAGAAGAAATAAAAGGCCAAGAGCCTCTAGAGACTCTCTTTAGTTTAAAAAATAATAGATGAGTATTATTTTTAAACATTAGGCATTCACATGTATTTTTGTGAAATTAATATGGGTAAGGATAGTTGAAAATGACTGAGAAATTACTATTGAAATAGATTCTAGATTATATTGTTACTTTATATTTAAATAATTGTATTTGATTATGTGCTTTGCCAGCTATTAGAAAATGGATGTCTTTTACATCAAATTTTTTTTTTTACTTATTTCACTGGTATTTGGATGGCTATAAACAGTAGACTCTAGATAAGGCCGCAGAATCTGGCATGCAGATTCTACCCCTGAATAGTGATAGATTAGGGACCTGCTTATTTAACTTATATGCAGAGTACATCATGAGAAACGCTGGGCTGGAAGAGGCACAAGCTGGAANAGTAGAGGGTAAGTAATTGCCCCAAATCTGTAAGACTAAGTTGCAGTGAAACAAGGGACTGATTAAAGGTCTCCTAACTTGCAATCATTTTCTATCCACCACCTCAACTTCTAAACACATCCACACATACATTTGTCAAAATAGCTCTTTCTCCAAATGCGGAGGAAAGAAACAATCCTAAAAGTCAAACTTATGTATATTAATAATTNAGGGACTGATTAAAGGTCTCCTAACTTGCAATCATTTTCTATCCACCACCTCAACTTCTAAACACATCCACACATACATTTGTCAAAATAGCTCTTTCTCCAAATGCGGAGGAAAGAAACAATCCTAAAAGTCAAACTTATGTATATTAATAATTCACTGGCCACAGACAGATGGCTCACAACAAGGGCTCAATTAAAATGTTTCATATGTGACTGGACAAACCTTTGAAGCAATAAATGAAAACCTTTTAAGGGAGGAAATACTAAAGTTTCAGAAGAGGACTCTCACACTAAATCTCTGATCAGCAACTGATGATGCTCCTCATCTCTGGTGCTGATTGGTTCTCCAACGCTGAGCTCACCCAATCCAGGAACAAAGATATGAGCCCTTGGTTGGTATCACTTGGAATGTGGGTGGAGGAGGGCTNTTTTTTTTTTTTTTTTGGTAACTAAATAACCCAAAGGCTCTCATGAACATGTAGAGGGTTAAAATACAGTTACCTTAGGTCTCTGTCGATCATACTCAGAACAGAAAGCCTGCTCACACAGGCCCTGTGAGGTCCCTTTCCAAGCACAGACCCCAGGAGGGAACAGCCTTGGCGCACGGAGTCCACTCCTGTGCGTGGGGAGGTCTACAGACCTCCTCTCGAGACTTGTGTTTCTCTCTTTAAGCTTTTCATTTTACGTTGGAGTACAGCTGATTTACAGTGTTGCGTTTGTTTCAGGTGTACAGTAAAGTGATTCAGTGATACATAAACAGCTGTCTGTTCTTTTTCGAATTCTTTTCCCTTTTCGGTTTTTACAGTATGTTGAGCAGAGTTCCCTGCGCTATACAGCAGATCCTTGTAGGTTATCCATTTTAAGGCTTGGCGTTTCTTTAAATACCCGCAGGTTTTCCTGTTTGCCGGGGAAAGTGCGGAGAACGAAGCCACCTTGTACCATCAGAGGCACNGAGGACGACAGAGGATGAGATGACTGGATGGCATCACTGACTCGATGGATGTGAGTTTGAGTGAACTCCGGGAGATGATGTTGGACAAGAGGCCTGGTGTGCTGCGATTCATGGGGTCACAAAGAGTCAAACACGACTGAGCAACTGAACTGAACTGAACAGAGAGACCATTACTCGACCACTTCAGTCTCCAGTTGTCTTTTTATTTTTATAATTTCATGTATTTATTTTTGGCTGTGCTGGGTCTCTTGAGTTTTTCATTTTCCAAAACTGAAACTTTGTCCCCATTAAACACTAAGTACTTATTCTTGACCACACCCTCAGGCCCTGGCATCTACCAATGTACTTTCTGACTCTGATTTGACTGTATTTGGGTACCTCGTGTAAATAGAGTCAAACAGAATTTTTCTGTCTCTATTGTATTGGAATGCATTTTTAAGGTTAACTTAATACATGCCCTAGAAATAGATTGTATGTTTTTAAATCCTGTGCTATACAGTAGATTCTCATTATCCTGTTTCTTAGATANAATAGAGTCAAACAGAATTTTTCTGTCTCTATTGTATTGGAATGCATTTTTAAGGTTAACTTAATACATGCCCTAGAAATAGATTGTATGTTTTTAAATCCTGTGCTATACAGTAGATTCTCATTATCCTGTTTCTTAGATAACTATTGAATCTCATCATGTATTCTATCCCTCTTCCACTTCTGTATTTTATAACAGAATTGTATTTTTTCTCTTCTATTTATTCAAATATCTCATAAGTGATTCTCTTCCTACCTATAAATTTGAATAAGTTACTAACTACTTTTGTGCTTAAGTCACACATAATCGTTTGACCATTACCTAATTACTAATTTCTTGAACAGCCCCAAGTCTTTAATTCCCCTTCATTAATGTTACTCAACTGCACATGTTTTCCTGAACATATCAAGAGCTTCCTTGACTACATTCCTATTCATGCAAACTTTCCACTTTCCCATCATCACCTGGGTCAGAGCATCTCATCCTTCAGTTAACAGTTAACAGTTTTTATTGTTCAGTCCGTAAGTTGTGTCCAATTCTTTGTGATCCCCATGTACTGTAGCATACCAGGATTTCCTATTCTTTACCATCTCCCACAGTTTATTCAAACCCATGTCCACTGAGTCAGTGATGCCATCCAACCATCTCATCTTCAGTTGCCCCTTTCTTCTCTTGCCCTCAATCTTTCCCAGCATCAGGGTCTTTTCCAATGAGTCAACTCTTTGCATCAAGTGGCCAAAGTATTGGAGCTTCAGCTTCAGCGTCAGTCCTTCCAATGAATATTCAGGACTGATTTCCTTTAGGATTGACTGGTTGGATCTCCTTGCAGTCCAAGGGACTCTCAAGAGTCTTTTCCAACACCAGTTTAAAAGCATCAGTTCTTTGGCACTCAGCCTTCTTTATATTTAAACTCTCACATCCATGGATGACTGCTGGAAAAACCATTGTTCTGAGTATTTAGACCATAGGTGGCAAAGTGATGTCTCTGCTTTATAATTCACTGTCTAGGTTGCTCATACCCACTTTAACATAACTTAATTTCAAAAGTAAAATAAAGTAAAAAAAAATTTCTTACTAAAATAGCCCTGTTGGTGCTAATTTCTGTACTGTTTAAGTTAGCATCATGCAATCTTCTGCAGAATGCACAGGTTTAGTCAAAATTAAGGTCATATAGGATCTCTTGTGGAGAATAGCTGCTAGGCATGGGGAACACCTAATACTATTTTCTCAGTTCAGGAGCCAATGAAGAATTAAAGCTGAAATGTTTAAGTTTACTAGACCTTCTCAGTAGCAATTTCCTTTCTTTAAAGCTCAGTGTTTGTCCCTATCTGTAAAATCAAATAAAGGATTAAATTAAGGCTAAAAAAAAAAAAAAGAAAGAGTCATGACTATTGCATATGTCAACATAGGGTTTATGCCAGTTAATAATTTTTGTGACCTGGGCTTTTAAAATAAAATTCTATGCAAAAGGAGGTAGAGATAAAAAATAAGAACAATTTAGCTTTCTCCTCTTTTCCCACTCATCACTCCATATTTCACAAGGGTGTTCAACGCTTATTTCTGCAATTTGAAAGCCGTGTGATGAATAATTTTTGTTGTTTAAGCCCCACAGTTTGTAAATTTCTTTATGGCAACCTTAGAAAACCAATACAGGTACTATTAGCAGTTGTAATTAATAAATAGTTATATTAATGTATAATATAGTTATATTAAATATGAGTGATTGGAATAAATATTTTATGGAAGATGGTTAAATTCAAAATTGTGAAAGGATTCCATGACAGACCTATGCTGCTTCTATTGACTTTATGCCACAAATCAAAATCAGTGTACCTTGATGATTTGGACATATATTACATAGAATCACTTTTCCTTCACATTTTAATAGTTTAGATCCATTTTAGAACATGATAGTCCCATATATTAAAACTTTTAGTCTTGTCAAAATAGAGATGGCAAACAGAAAACAAATAAAAATTGCAAGTGTTCTATTATTTGCCCTTGGCATAAGAGAATCAAAACAGGGTGAAATATGAAAAAAGTAATATGAGAACTTGTTCCCTGAGGTTAAAAAGTGTTTTTTCTAATATGTCATGTTGGGTTGTTCAGAAATAGAATCATGTTGTCAATGTAATAACTCTAACAATTTGTCATGATAAGTTATTTATACTCAACAATTTAAAACGGATTTAGCAATTAAGTTTTATAAAAGTATGATTCTTTCATGAAAGATGTTGAAAATACCTTTAATATGTTAAGGTAAAAATATTAATATTCCTGTTCTTACTGACATAAATAATGATTTATTTCTAAAGCACAAATTTTGTAGACAAAAAATGCAAATGCTAGTTTATTGAGTACAGGTTTTAAAGAAACCCTCAAATATACATGGAGAAAAGTGTGTTGTTGTTGTTGTTTTGTTTTGTCTTTTAATTTGATGAGCATTAATTGCTCTAGGAGGAATAAAAAAGTATTTATAAAAGCTCCAGGAAAGTCATTTTAAGCATCATTCCTGTTTCCTTCCTATAAGTGAAGTGAAGTGAAGTTTCTCAGTCGTGTCTGACTCTTTGCAACCCCATGGACTATTTCCTAGGATTAGTTCTAAACACTGAAGTCTTATCAAGTTGGTAACATCACTGGAGAGGAGGTATCCACTCCTGTGTCTTAATATGTTCCAAAGAAGCTGCTACTAGAATATTAAAGACTCCCTGTCTTTCTCAGATATCACCATGTCTCCATGTTGGTAACTGTCAAAGGGCCTACTCTAAGAATGGATGTCTGAATAAGTGGTTAAAACAATTTCAACGGAGGTGTCCCATCTTCAAAAAGTAGCCTTCTTCAGACAATATACTCACTTAGCTAGTTCTCAGGCCACTTAGTAGGCCGAGGAAGCTTAACTTACCCTTGTTTTTTCCTTAGCCTTATTGAAGAATTTGGGGATCACTCCACTTCTTTCATTCCTTAAAGGGAACCACTTTGTCAGCCTTGCTCTACAAATCTCAAGTCACACTGTGGCCCCTTAAAGGGAAACTGTGGCACCGATCTTTTCTTTGTTTTATCTTCTAAGTTGCTTCAGTCATGTCAGACTCTTCATAATTCTATGGCCTGTAGCCCAACAGTCTCCTCCATCCATGGGATTCTCCAAGGAAGAATACTAGAGTGGGTTGCCATGCCCTCCTCCAGGGGATCTTCCTGACCCAGGGATTGAACCTGTGTCTCCTGCATTNTAAAAAAAGAAAGAGAAAAGAAAGGAAAGAAACATTAACTTGCCCTTAGACTGATTTCCTTGAAGACTATAAAAGGAATAAAATTTGAAGGTCATAAAACTATGTCTATTTGTTTAGGGAAGTCTTACAGGTAGTATAAATATCATCAGCTACAGTTGCTATGAGGTCTGTTTGTTTACCAAACAAGAATACAAATAGTTACACAAAAGCAGAACAAAATTTGGGTATATAAATGGAGAAGCTTTTGCCTTCGGGTAAATTTTCCCAAGTGCTTTTTAAAATGTGACTGTTTTTTACCTCCTTCACTGGGAAATTTCTGTGTTCTCGGTTCCCCCTTTTCAGTTCTGATACCTCTGGGAAATGTTTTATTCTCAGATTTCTAAGACTGATCATGATTAGCTTTTCCTTTTCCCTTTCCTTTTTTTGAGACCATAAAAACCAAAGCCATTCGTCCAACAACCCAAACGGCACAATAAAAGTAAGTTCTCACCAATGAAAATGCAAAAAGAGAGAAGAAGAAAGCTGCCGAGTTTATAGACCAAGTCTAGGACACGCATGCTATCCTCAAACTGAGTTCACCCGCGAATAACCACCAAGAAAGGAATATAGGTACACGACATTTTATGAAACAGGTATGTTTCATGCACCTAAATCATACCTTCTGGGTTAACCATGTGCTTCTAAAAAATAAGAGGAGGACGGTTAAGTGAGGAGGTAATCGGCAAGGCAAGGCTGTTCTGGAATTTCCTGGCTGAGTGTGAGTGTGTGTGGCGTGTGCACTTGAGAACGCAGATTTGTCATTAAACAAACTGTACCACAGAGGCCACTAGGAGTTGAGGGCTTCTCTTCACACTACACTGACCACGGTACCTGCCAGGCACAGCCCCGTGTCTTTCTGTGAATGGGACACGCCGCCATATGGACGAAGACACTGAACAAGCTGTACAACTCTGGGCGACATGTGCCCGGGGGATCGTCCTGTATTACCACCACCTGGGCTGTGGCAATTGTGCTGCGTCTGTGCAGAGGCACAGAGGAGCCCAGCAGGATGTTATTTTTGAGTACACAGAAAAAGGAAAATTACAGTTAGGAGAATTCTCTGGCTAGCGTATCTGTTGCTCAATTCCCGAAATAGTTTCCCAGAGGAACGGTTATCTGCTTTATTCACACAGGCAGAAATGACAAGCTGGAACACATATTAACAGTTTCCCTTTGTGAGCTTCCACTATTGTTTTAATGAGGAGAATATACTTTATAATATACTTAGGCCCTGACTGATTGCAGAGCGGGGTTGGGGGTGGGATAAAGAAAGTGAGGACAGCTGACATGCCCAACCTACTCATTTGCATGACCCCAGCCAGCCAGAGCCGAGAGCCAGGCTGCCAGGTGGCCCTGGTGCAGAACAGCATCTTGGTCAACCCTGGAAAAGGGCGTGCCCTGCTTTTAAGTCTCCTTCACAGATTCCTGCTCACTGGGCCCCAACACTGGCTGGCTTAAAGGCCTCCCTGGTGGGCCAGGGGTTAAGACTTCACCTTCCAAGGCAGGGAGTGCAGATTCCATCCCTGGTTGGGAAGCTAAGATCCCACAAGCCTTTGCAGCCAAAAAATAAAACAGAAGCAATATTGTAACACATTCAATACAGACTTTAAAAATGGTCCACGTCTCTCACACACACACACACAAACACAATCTAAGTTAAAAACTGCAAACCAAACAAACAGAAAAAAACAAAACACTGGATCTTGGTTGTCATTTAAGCAAGAACTCCCAACCAGCAGTTTTCCAAGCCACGTGGCCTTCTGTCGACCCTTGGTCTCCCTTTCTACTTGCAGATGGATCCATATTCACCAAAGAAAAGTGTCTATTCATTTAATCCAAGTGGTAAAGTGTACATTTCAACCAGACGTTTTTACAGGTAAAAAGACAAAACCTAGTACAACAGGCTATGCATCAGAGCCACCCAAAGATGAGTTCTCACCCCTTCCCGCTATATACTTCCCTTTACACCCCTGATGTGGAATGAAAGCTAAGAAAGCTAATGTATGTCAGGTATTTCCACACAAGTGCAGGTAACTGTGAAATAGCTGAGAGCCAACCAAGGCACTGGGTGAAAAAAAAAACCTCTTATCAGCAAGAGCAGCTCATCAGAAAACAATGACTAACTTCCATAGTGAGAGAAAATAGGGGTTCACAATTGATTTTGTGTGAGAAACCTGGCATGTTGGGCAGAAACTGCCCACGGTTGAGATGCATGTTATGCCATCACCCAAGGGGAAAAAAGAATTAAAAATCAACTGAATCTCAGAGAAATTTATATAACAAACCTGACTCTCCAGACCCGTGATGCCGTTTTATGGGAAAGTATGTATCATTTAAACATAATAAATAGAAAAAAAGATTTATAGGTTCTAACGATGGTGTGTTATGGTAAAAGGCATTTTATTGCGATAAAACATAACAGCCATTTGAAAATAATGGGTGAGTGTTTTTCTTTTCATCACCCCACAAAGTGAACAGTAAAGAAAATCCATAAACCAGTCTCCCAGGATGTGCCACGATGTTAAAAGGTTTTCTCTCCTTGCCCTTCCTGAATGTGTGGAATGACAGGAGATGACACAGCATCAGGCTACACCACCCTAAGAAAAGTTTTCCTTCTTTTTCTAAAACCCAGGAACAACTCGTTTCAAGCAGAGAGACAAAATGATCGCAGTTCTTCTAAATGTGACTGTCGCCAAACACCCAGCAGTGCTTTGGTGCACAAAGTTAGTAAGTGCTCAGGAGCTTCTTTCGGACATAAGCAGGGCCACTTCTGCCTTAAACAGGCAGACAGACGTGGGACAGCTGATGGTACCAAGAGCTGGCTCGAGCAGAACGCAGCGCCCGTAGTTGAGGCCTCTGCGGACAGCTGCACCCTTGCCTCTTTCTTGCCCCTTACCACACCTGACGGGACATGCTCAGCCTGCTTTCTACGGTCTCCACTGCTTGTCACCTGTGTCCTTGTCACCCCTGCCTTCCGTCTGTGCAAAAGGATTTACTGGGGGAGAAGAATGGGCTGCAGAGAAGGATGGGGGACTTCTCCCTGATTACTGCCCAACAGACAGGCTGGCCCCAGGCTACCATCTTGGAAGGTTATGGCCTGACTCTGATCCCCAAACTGTATCCCCTGGAGGCTGTAACCCAGAGTCGGGTACAGTTCAGGTGGTTCTGATGAGCAGCCCACCTGGGAACCACCAGAATGTGGCTGCCACTGCAAGGACCAGAGACTTGGTGACACCCTACTTCCAGTTCCTACCTGGTCCCTAACTAGCTGTGTGACTCATGCAAGTTAAACATTGCCCAACAACACAATCTGTACAAAGAAGACAGTAACCCATAGGGCTACTGTGGGGATAAAATGGGAAAAATCAAGATCAAGGCCTTTATCAAGTCCTTTATGCATTGTGACTGGCACAAAGTAACAGCTCAATAAATGATAGATGGCTGAGCATCACCATCATACGCTAGTTTCTGATTCTTTCTAGCAGTGGCAGTATCTGTGCTCTCTTGGCTCATATAAGAATAGCAAGCCACATGTTCGGTGGACTGAAGATGTCTGGGAGAGTCATCAAAATCTGGATGAAAAACTATCCTTTTCAGCAGTGTCAAAACCCAGGTGAACTGAGCATGCTACCTGAGCCGTTTCTCAAACCTGAATGGGCATGCCAAGGACTGCATTTTAACCCTGGGACTGGATGAAAATGCAGACCCTGACTCAGGAGGGCCAGGATAGGGCCTGAGACCCTGCATTTCTAATAAGCTCCCACATGATACCAGAGTTACAGGTCTACAGCCTCTGAGTAGTAAGAAATTAGGGCTTTTTCTATTTGCTGTTGTTCAGCTGCTTACTTGTGTCTGACTCTTTTGTGACCCATGGGCTGTAGCCCGCCAGGCTCCTCTGTCCATGGGATTCTTCAGGCAAGAATACGGGAGTGGGTTGCCATTTCCTTTCCAGGGGATCTTCCTGACCCAGGGATCGAACCCTGCATCTCCTACATTGGCAGGTCATTATTTACCATGGAACCATCAGGGAAGCCTAAGAATTTAGGGTAGATATGATAAAGAAATTCCCATACCCCATCTCACACCAGTGGAATCCAAATCTTCAGGTCTAGGAGGATATATGTTTTAACAAATACCTGTGACGTTATCGTCAGGAAATCTGAGAAATGCTGGTTCAATGGGTAACATTGGAGTTGGCCAACTTTTTCTGTAAATGGCCAGATGGTAAATATTTCACTCTTGGTGGGCCATATGCTTTTTGCTGTGCCTACTCAAGCCAGCCATTGTAGTGTGTGAAAACAGCCACAGACTACATATCAATGAACAAGCCTCACTGTGTTCCAATAAAACTTTATTTACAAAATAAGAAGCTGGCCAGATTTGGCTGGTAGGTCATAAATCGCTGACCTCTGTAATATCAAATGTCTCAACACACATGGCCAAAAAGTAGCCTGACACTTCTGAAGACAATCTGGGACAATCTGACTGCAGATTCACCAAGACACTCTAATGAGGATGGAAGATTTGGAGCTACTAGTTTATTCAAGTGCTTTAAATCAAATGAAATATGGAAGAAATTACTTGATTTCCAAAGTACTGAAAAAAAAAAAAAGTCGACATGAGGAAGAGCTATTCAGAGTCATGGGAGCTAGAGCTTACTGTTTAAATGTCTGGCTCCAGAGGCCCTAAATATGAATATGAAAATATGCAAAAAGTTAAAGGCTTGTGTAACCGGAAGAGTTCTGAAAGCAAGCTTCTAGAATGTTAGCGAGGAAACCAAGAGCTCAACTATTTATTCATCATCAGAGAATTTAGTTTTTTAAAAAAAAAAAGAAAGAGAAACGAAACACCAGGCATGTCCACAACTCAGAGTTCCTTACCTTTTGAAAACAGAGGGGCCAGTCAACATAAATGTTATTGTTATACAGTCAGATCTACAGCAATATGTCAAAAGGCCACAAATCGAAAACAGAGACTTTGTATCAAGCGAAAGTGTCTGGAAGTCCATGAGCCAAGCAAAAACCTTCAGGGGCTATTTGAAGGTGGCTGCTAGCTGAGAAGTGTGGAAACTGCGAGCAACTGAAATACATGGGGCTGTGTCAATGAATGAGAAGGGAAAGGAAGGTGTCTCCTGAGGACAGAAGGCAGGTCAGGCCTCAGAAAGAGAGAGGTTCCTCGACCTGGGTCACCTGAGGCTGTGAGAGCTTCAGTCAAAGGAGAGGCTGCACAACCCAGGATCTCTCAGGAGTTTTGAGAAACGTTTCACCAAACATTTAAGGAAACCCTGGAACAAATATTTAGAAGAGCTGTGCATCTGAGACATATTCGAGTTATAAAACATCTACTAACAGTGGTTGAACTAAAAGCAAAAAGCTGGGAAAGATCAGAGAGAAGGGCTATCTCTGATATGGACTACAGAAGGACAGCTGAAGCAGAATAGAGACCAGATGATGTGTTCAATGAGGAAACCCAAGATTTATAAGGCAGGAAGGAAAGTCGGGATACCGTTAAAGAAGAGCACACCTTGTTTTACATTTGCCTGTGTGCAAATCCTGCATGGGGTCCGTTTTTGTTCTTTATGTGCTGTTTCAGGCTATAAATGATTTATATTTTGCAAATCCTCCCTACCCACCTTCCCTTTAAGAGAAGCCCGGGAACTACTTGTCTACCTTACACAGGAAACTCTAGGATTTCCCTTTAAATATACTGATGTGCACACAGTAGGTAAGCCAATACACTGCTGAAGTGAATTTAAATCCAACTTAAAATTTCTTTTGGAGCACTGACTTTAATTTATCATAATTAAGTATTAACTTCTGTTATGAATGGAGCCTCAAGACCAGTTTTACAAACTAAAAGAGAACCTTGAATTTGCATCTCAACTGTGAGACTAACCAGTTCTGTGACCCTAGGTCACTTATTTAATCTTAACGACTCAACTTCCTCATCTGGAAAATGGGTATAACAAACCCTGATGCTTCCCAGTGGTCACATGGCTAAAATGAGACATCACTCCAAAGGCAAGAGTTTAGCCAGCTGCTTGGCACAGGGACAAAAAAGATTAAATGTAAGTTTTCTTCCCCTTCCCTAGTGCATCATAATATAACGTGATATTTAGAATTTTAATTCAGGCAATTACTTAAGTAGTAATTGCTATTTGTATTTACATAGCTGCTTTGATCCAGGAAGCTCAAAGGGCTTTACTAAATTTAGCATTTTAATAAATGTTTCATTCGCATGGCGTTGATTTTGTTTACCCACACCAAAACTCAGAATTTCTTAAAGTGAGATAGTCAGACAGTTGAGAAAAGCAAGATAATATCTTTGTGTTTACAGGTATTCCAGGTCGAAGTTCTGTCTATTTATCAAAGAAGTCAGGACGCCCTGGTCCTGCGGAATGAAATGACAGTAAGACATGGATGTGCCTGCCTTGCTCTGCAGCTGCCTAGCTCCTGCCTGAACTTCATCCCCACCACACTTCTCTCAGGCCTGACAACAGAGCTATGTCTACTGCACCAATGAATTTATATATATATATATATATATAATCAGCACAATAAACATTATTGAATTCTCAGAAGAAAATCAAAGCACGGAGTACAGTGCCTGTGCTGAATTCTAATGATGCGGAAGGTCCATGATCGCACTGGGACAGGATCTTAACAAGCCTTGATTTGAGCGCTGGCATCCGCTTCACAAATCACATGGGCCGCTCCTCCCCTAATGATGCTGAATATTGATACATGTCTCTACCCCGCACAACAGGGAAGTGGGTTTCTACTGGCAATCTTTACCAAAGTGTGTGTGTGTTTTTTTCCTTCCCTTCTCTACACTCAAGGGTTTACCCTGAATGATTTAATTATAATTTTCCTTGTGTAAGACAAATTAAAGAGGAGAGTAGGAGTGTCGTGCCAAGCACATTATTTATCTCCTTAACAGATTGCAGCTCACCAAACCCCAGAGCTGCTGCAGCGGTGGCTGCGCACAGGAGCCCGAAGGATGCACGGGGGCAGGCGGCGGGGGGGAGGAGCCTTCCACACGGCATGGAAATCCGACTTTGAAAAGCAAACCGCAACTCTCACAATGCTACCTTGAGCCCTATGAATTTCCGCACGGAGTACTCCCAACTCCTTTCAGAAAGAATTCTTAAAGCCGGTACCCCAAGATACAGCTCCAGGAGCAGCACTGGGGGTGGGGAATATTATGTAGAAACCAAGGAGAGCTTCAAACAAGATACATTTCACAAATGCGCCTGGTGAGTAAGGGATGAACTTCTCAGAGGGACTCCTGAGACAAATGACAACTCATTGTGTAAGGGAGAACGCACTGCGAGGGGTAACTTTTTTAAAAAACCATTTCCCACTATTTAAATAGCAATATCCCCCATGGGATTTTAAAGTAAACCATCAGATGGTAAAAGCATAAAATACTCATTACTGAGTCCTTATATACAAAGCTGACTAATAATTCAATTTTTAGTGATCAGTTCTGTAAGTTTGTAACTTTTTGGCTTATCTTTAACCGAAGGTGCTCTGCTCATCTCTCTTTATTTGCACATTCAGTTAAAATGTGGTTAGAATTTGATTCAGTCCAGCCATGTCTAGGAACCTACCACATAATATAAACTCAGAGGCCCCAGAGATTACGTAGTAGCATATAATTTCATAGTTGCTTCTTCTTTGCATGTACAGTTGGAGAAGTCAGCCTGTTTTTATACATCCAGATGAATGCTCAGTGAAATCAGAATTCTTTCCTGATCCTTATTCTAATGCGGGCAGGTAGTATAATGAAGATTAAGCCCAACTTTTGTGCAGACACATAAGGACCATAAAACGAGAAATCCAACAAACTTATTCTCCTGGAATTAGACTGTCTCTGAGATCCATTTACTTTCAAATGCACCTTAAGACATGAAAAGGGCTATTCTTCTCCTATTTGCCTCCTTGCTAATCTACTACCTGACTCCAGATATATAACCTTTTAGAATGAAACGGAGCACAGTGCATCTAGACACGGAGAAATTCCTGTGTCACAGGAGATCTGTGCAGGCTCCACAATGGCCAACGAGATCACAATAAATACTTTAAGTGCATCAGCTGGCATTTTTCACTGTATGCCCCCCTTCGCTACCTATGGACAAAGATGTAATTCAATTCCTTTGCTGTAAACGGACAGCAGCAACCTCAGGACACCAAAAGCAAGTAGAGCAAAGGATGACAACCTAGAACCTTTTCTTTAAAAGCTATCTAAGGTCTAGTGTTTCTTTCTTTTTTTTCAATTACAAAGGCATTCTAAGACCTTATACAGCAAGAGCAAAGATTGGTCTCCAGACATGCAAACTTATCCTCACTGGAAACAAAAGAAGTCATCCAATGTTTCCAAACTAATTTTTACTGTCAACCATTCTATTTTTCAAGCTCCTCTAAACCTGTAAGTTAAAAGCATTTTTTACTTCTGCTGTGTCTGCCACAGAAACTCCAAAGTGATGTAAGAAAGACAGCTGTAAGCTTTGGCTAAAACATATATAATCTCATCTCCAAAAACCTCTCATGGTGTTCGGGTTTGAACATGATACACACACACCAACACATACACAAATATTCAGGTACTATTTTCTGTGATTACTAAGCTCTGAATGGATCAAGTACTGCTGGTATAAAGATATATATCAAATTAAATCAGTGGGCTTCATGTTCAACATTTTTAGAAATGTATGAAATTATATGTGTACTTAAGTGAAGAACATAATTAAAAAATCTTTCACTTGGTCCCTTTATTAAAAAAAAAAAAATTTGGTTTTCCTGAATGCAAATGACATTTGCTATCACCTACGACTTTTAGGGTCTCTTTTCTTCTGTGCGTGGACACTCTGCATACGAGCTACATAGGAAACAGGTTAAAAATACACACCAAAAAAGAAGTTTTTTATATATATTTTCTACTTTGAAAAAAAGCACTGAATAGTAGTATTAATGTTTCTGGGTGCTAAGGTATAATAATATGGATTCACAGCTTCCTTTTATTAGCACTGTCTGTTCACATGATGTATTTTGGATCTCTCAAAATACCTCAGCTTCAATTAACATCCAAGTGAAGCTCAGGGCAATTTAAAAATATAAAGTGTTAACTTCCAAACAGGAATACAGAAATTGAGTCAATGCTACAATATAGACCATGACCAGGATAAAGTGGCTCTGTATGTCTGTGTGTGCATATATGTGGACCCCTTCCATCAGTCCATCCTACAAACCTTCACTGACAGTCTACTGAAAAAAAAAAACCAAGCCTAAACACTTTGGGGACACAACGGTGAAACAGATGGGCCCCCCGCCTTCAGGGAGGGAACTGCAGAGTAGTTCATTTATCTTTTCTGTACATTTTATCTTTTCTCAAACTGTAATTCAACACAGCCGACAGTAGACACTGCTATTTCCTTAGAAAGCACGCAAAGACAAGGAAAGCACCTTGTATGCAGTGGACACTTGACAGAACGAGGAGGCCTGGAAGCCCACCTCATCCAAAAGAGAGATCGAAAGGCTGCCTGGGTTCCTAAGCTCAGGTTCCATCTATGAAAGTGCTAATTCCACATTGAAAAGGTGACAATAATTAGATGCTTCACACCCACACCATATTGAATACATTCTTAAGTAATTATACGCACACTCCAGTCACATGGATCCAATTAGGGATCACGGAGATAGATACGGTGAGGAGAGGCCACCCACCCCTCCGCCTTACAGCTAGCTTCGGACACATCTCGGATTTGCGTTCCTACCTTTCCCTTTTGGGAGTGTGGACTGACAGCTGTCCATTGGTAGAGGCATGTGGGTTCATTATTAAGGAGGTCTTGGAAGGTGCAGAGGAAGAGACACATGTCGTGGTCAGATCCAAACTGCTGTGATTGTTGCCCGTGGTTTCTTCTGTCGTATGAGCACTTGTCACTTCTTTCCAGAGCTGCTGCAGTTCTGTTGGAATCATGCCTGAAACAAACAAATTGGATAATTAAATCAATTAACAGCTAATTCCGTCCTCTTCAAACAGTAATTAAATCAAAGAGTCAGTAAACAAAGCCTAGTGTTAGGGTTTTTTGGGGGCATGCAGTTTTTTTTCCCTTCCCTCTCAACTAAGGCAAATACAGTAGGAAGGAATGGGTCCTCCACCTGAAGTGCCCTCATCACACATAAAAGACTCCCATGAAAAGGATTCAGAACACAGCTACTTTTGCAAAGACTGTATGCCTCTATCCAAACTGTTGTTTCTAGACCGCTGGGGTAAAAAAAAAAAATGTAGATAGATGTTACTGTATTTTTAGACACAAAGAAGGGCTCAAAATAAATTTGTTCAACTATACTATTATGACAACATGAACCACAAAATGAATAATTTTTGTGCTTAAGTCTTAAATGATGACAAATAGCTTTGTTATTAAATATAGTTTTTATTAATCACTTTTAGACATAAATTATGAATTCATATCGTCTTCCTGAAATGCTTTTCAACTTTTAACAGTCAAATTGATTATACTATGATTATTTCATTAACACACCTATCTTCCTCATTAATTTTGGTTTCTTGTACCACATGCTTAATTGATGGATGTGTCTACTGAAAAACTGCATAACTTTTTATACAAGTAACACTATTATTACTGTCATTTCTTAGATCCATGCTAATGAACCATTGCAGAATGAAATGAAAACGTGAAAGAAACTTGAAGCAGTAAAGTTCTCTTGTTCTTTAAGGGGGTCGCAATGGGCATGAGTCTTGGGCAGTAAGTGTTACCTTGTTTTTTTTCCTCCCAAGAAGAGATTCAATCAGTATGTCAATCTCACTAATGTGGGATGAAGCCTTTATTCTGGAGGCATGCCTCTACAGCCCAGGATTTCCAAATCTGACCTCAAGGCATATTCTAGTGCATACACGCACAGAAGAAACCATGTTCTGAGTGGCAACTGACAACCACCACCTGGGAGGATAACTTGGAAGAAATCACCAACCCTTGACATCACAAGGCAATGCCACGTTAGAAGTGGACGTCTGGATCTCAGTTCACTGTTTCAATGAACTGGAACCGAGCTCTCCTAGGAAGCCTGCCATTTTCTGACTATATAGCAGGAACTGAAATAGGCATGTTTCTGACCAAAACTAAGGTACTGAATTTAAAAAGAAGGCTGTGTGCATTATATTCATTTGAAACACATAATAAAAAATGCCAAGGTCTAAATTTAATTTATTTTTGTCATTTAGAATACAATGGATAGATAATCATCTCAACGTGATCAGCCAAACATCTTTACTTTGCTAAACTGTTAAAGATTTTAATTATGCTAGCATTGGAGAGCACTGGTCTAATGAGGCGATGGACTCCAGAGAATCCGAGTGGTTAAGAACTGTGAAATGAGTCTGATAGGATTTTTTTATATTCACCGTGGATCGTTTGCATATCAAAGAGGAGTAAATTATTGCACAGCAGACCAATAACCTTCCCCGCCTTTCTGAGAGGAGCGTTAACAAAAACAGTTGGTCTCTCCTAACGGTTCTCCAAGAAAATGTTCAAACGCTTGAGTCTCTGCAATTAATATATATTATAAAAGAGGCCTCAAATGATACATTAAGTGGTCAGATATTCTTCGAATGCATCGACAGCCAAGTCGGTTTTCTTCTTCCTTCATAAAAATCAAATGCCAATTATATTTTGATGGATTTTGTCCCAAATGAGCATTTAGTTATTAGGCATATTCAATTATTACTTGTCCCCTGAAATTAAACCTCGGAGGCAAATTAAACAAAGGGAAAGGTCACCACACAATCCTGTGTCCAGTTCTGCTGCATCTCGGCTATTTTTTTTCCAACACCTAGTGAGGTGATGTGCAGGGTGGGCTGGTAGCTAATAGGCTGCCACTGATATCTGCACACCACCAATTACCTGGGAAGATGGCTGACCCTCAGATCACTGTTTATTCAATTGAAACAATAGTGAATAGGCTTGTCTGTGGATGATGGCACACTGATATAAAGCTACATAAGTCAACACCCAGTTTTACTTTCTGGGGAGTAAATACACACAAAAAGAACAAGCTGCCTAGTTTTTCAACTCAAACTAATTGATTTCTGGGTCAAGGTGCATGGGAGGTGGGTTTCTAACCACTGTGTTAACACTTTCCCTCTGATATAAGCAGCACTTTGAAGCTGTTTCAAAAGTAAGCTGTTTATCCAGCAAATAAAGACAAAGAGAAATGCCCTGTTATACCTGTTAGGCCCACAGTGCACATTAATGTTTCTCTCCTCTCCTTCTAGTCCAATGGGCTAGCAAATCAGTTTCTTCATCCACAGGGAGAAATGGTAAATAAAATAATAACTCACTGACTGACAACGAGGTATCCTTCTGGGTCAAATTTCAGTGTGATAATTACAATGAAGAACATTCGCATCAACTCACAGAAAGGCAGTCAAATCAGTCTCCTCCATCAATGTTACACCTTGTTAGTGATGTTAAACTGTTACTTCAGTGAATAGTATCTACCAAAGGATGCTGTTATTTGACAACCGAGATCTCATGATAGAATTAAGACAGATAAAAGGTAAGCTAGTCACTCATCAGACTAAAGGTACATCAAATGTCCAGAAAGCATGCGTTTTTTCCAAAATGGTAGATAGGAATAATAGTCCCAAGTTAAACAAATCCATTAACAGGTACATCGGCAGGCATGCAATTTTCTTCCAACTGTAGTCTATATTTTAAAAAAAATTTAAAAGTCAGAATGATATTAAAAGTATATTTCTTTATGGAATTACAGGTGCTGAGGAAGATAACATGACTAAAGCCATCAGGGAAAAATAGACACGTTAATAATACAAAACAGGGAGAAGGGCCTCCAACAGCCCTAAAAACATTTTACAGAAAAAAAAAAAGGTCCTTTCGTTTCATAACCTAAAACCTCCAGGGTAAAAAAAAAACAGTCTTCAAAATATTACTCTCTCTCTTCCAATACTGTGATATTTACGTGCACGTTTAAGGCAACTTAGCCAAGACTGTGCAGGCATGTAAAAGAATCATGGTGAGTACATCCTGAAGTGAGCATTACTAGTATTTTTAACACATAAACCCTGTGCCTGCCTACATGTCTTTTTCCAGGACAACTGGCCCGTTCATTATAAAAGAAAGTGCAGACACATGTTTAAAAAATGTACGTTGCGGGGACAGTTGACAGATTACCGTTCACGGAACTCAATTTTACAATCCCAGGTATCACTTGCTCTAAGACAAACAGAGTTGATCAACCTTTTTTTGTCCTTGTACCTCCATACCCAGGTGACCATGTTCAAGCAAGCAGAAAGTTGATTTAAACCTCATAATGACATCAGTTTTAAGTCATCATCTCTCTGATAAAAAAAAAAAAAAAAAAGACTGTATTGTAGTCCAACATGACTGAATTCTCCAGCCACTTTGGGCAAGGGGTTAGGGGACACAAAACCAGCCTTTTGATTCCAAGAGAGATGGCTGTGACACGGGTGGTTCACTTCACTGGGAGAAATGTTTATATTTGCGTTTATGCATTTTGGGCACACATAAAGACACCCCCTTAGACTATAAATATGCATCTTCTTAATGTTGCGGGGGCTAAAGCGTTAGAGCCGACTGCTAAGCATATCAATCAATGCCATGACTAGTGAATTACCTACCGGTGTCTCTGATATGTTACTGCAGAGATTACACTTCATGCATCACCACATTCATTTCTTTCACATTACATGTGAGCTTGTCTTGTCACTGCCCAATTGCCCTCTTTTGGACAGCTTAACTGATGGACTATAACAATGAACCGTAGTGAGCACACTTAAGAGTATAGGAGCGGTAGGAAAACATGAGCGAGGTAGAAGCGGAGTCCAGTGGGTGTGTCAGCCCAGCCGGCGATGTTGCCGACAATAAATACAAAGATGTAATTAATGCACGTTAAAACATTTTGCAAGCACAAAAGTGCGTTAGCCCATGTGTCCTTCCCCCCGCCCACCCCCACCCTGGCACTGCTCAGTTACCAAATCTTCTATTTTGACAGCAATGGCGATATTGATTATATATTGTGTGGATGAGCAGTAACAGCTGGAGGAGGAGGGGAGTGGGGAGGGAAGTTAAAGGAGGAAAATGTCCTGGTCTCAGCATTAAGACATAAAGAAAACCCAAAGAACCTCAGGAGGGACACAAGTTGGTTGTGGATGACTCAAGAGACTCAAGGCAGATATGACTCACTGGCTCCACCTGACACCAAAAGTTACTGAACATATGGCCATGCCTTCAGCATCAGGACGGGAGAAAGAGTTTTCATATTTTGAACTGTCTTCATAACATAACTGAATCCAAGACACCAAAGTTTTTAGCTACCAGTCTTGAAGTCACCACATACACATACACCCAAGTCTACCATGGGCCTCGAAGAGGCAAATGAAATCCACTGTACCACGTACAGGACGGAGGGCCTGCATTTCAAAACACAGCATGACTCTTTCTTCTTTCCCTCCCTCCTTCCTTTCCTCTGGCTGGTCCTGAATAATTCATTTGTGTATCACATTACCCACGTGGAACTTAGAATCGCTTCAACCCAGAGGGATGTCCTAAGAACAGCAAAAGTACTAATTTCTGTCTGACGGGCAACATCCATTGAAAGAACATGTCAATGGCTTTTCCAAAGAAATTTCTAAATCCATGAAATCTCACTCCTTTTCAAAGAGCTCCAACTCTCAAAAAAGAGCTGGAGATGGACAGGCTGCCTGTTCTAATGGGTGTAGAATCAACTTGCTCAAAAGCCAACAATCAAGCGAATGCAAAAGAGAGAGATTCCAACAGAAAACCCCCTTGGCTTCTGTAACAGCAAGAGGTGAATCACAATTGTTTACCTGAATTTCTCCCTAGATGTTAAAAAGAGACATTTCAAAGGCATTACTATGATTTAAAACAGAGCAAGTTACAGGATGTACAATGTATCTTAAAATGACCAACGAAAGCCTTCAGGAAAATGTATTTGCGATTCCAAACCGAAAATGTGAGATCTGATTAAAATGCTCCCTAAGACAGAGCAGTACTGCCTTCTCTCCTGCAACATTTTGATCCTGTGACATCGGCGAAGACTGCAGACCACCCTAGGTTGTCATCTTGGCACTCACAAGCCCTCCGGCTTCTGGAAGCGTCCATCATTGAGACCTGAGCTGGTTTTGCCTCTAAGTGTGCATCTCCGTGTTTTAAACAAACAATCTCCTTCATGATGAGCTGGAAGGAGACCCCACTCCCCACCCCTGCCCCCATCACTGCCCCAGAGTCTTGAGAGACCAATGCCTTTTGCATCATCAACGCTTACCTTGAGTGAGAGGTTGGAGGGGAAGGGCGGGCTGCCCTGGCTGGATGGTTAGAAGGCCCTGGCGCTGCAAAGACAGGAGGTGTTGCTGCTGTAACTGCTGCATCTGTAAAAGTTGCTGCTGGAAAGCCAATTGCTGGGTAGCCACCTGCTGTTGCTGAAAGAAATCAGGCAGGGGAAAAAAAAAAGAATGAGATGGCCACTGCCCAGGGAAGGCGAAATGGATGGTGGTCTTCAAACACCCTGTCATCAGCCAGGCCTGAGCGTGGTCACCAGAGTCTCGTGGAAGGCTCGGGCTCAAGGCTGCCTTCAAGGGGACAGAGCAGAGCACCTCTGAAGAGGAACCAGGGGGTGGGTGGAGGCCTGTTCTCCTGCCGGCTCCCACAGAAAGACAATTTGCCAATCAAGGCAGTTTTTCCTGTGGTTGGAAAGGCCTGAGTTTTTGCAGTCAAAATGTGGACTTCTAGACTCTGAAACCTGTAATGAGGCACACGAGAAGTCAGGTTTCACCACTCGAGGTCTAGAGGGATATGAACCCTGAACCCTGAGGTGTGAAGGCACAAGCTGCCTCTGTCCTGCTTGCACAGGGAGAAGCTTTTAACTACTCTGTTTATCACTTCTGACATAAATAAATGAGAAAAAATCAGACCTTTGAAGAAGAAAAACTTCATCTAATATTGTTAATTAGCCATGACAAACGATGAAATAACATTGTAAATCTTTCATAGAAACAGCCACTAGATTTTAATTACACACATTCATAATTTAGCAAACAACATCGCACTCGGCTGTGAGTGCTTAATATGAAGGACACTTTAAGCTGCAGATGCCTTCGCTTGGCTTGAGTTTCAGAAACCCCAAGGTCTGCTGGCTGGTCGTGCTTCCCTACCTGCTTTGTTCTGGAAAAGAAGGGGCTCTGTGATATGATAAATATCTTTCTGTTGATTGGACAATGACAGGAGGAAAACTTTTGTTGTGTAAAACATCAATACATCATTCCTGTGTTTAGCAGGCCTTGCTCCAGCCAAAAAAATTAATGTAGATTTCCTCAGTAATTATCTGAGTGATAGAAAGATAATACAGTGCAGTATTACAATAAATAGAAGGAAATTATCTAATATCCTTAATCTGCAAGGAATCAAATCGAGGTGGAGGTCTTAGCCACATTATGGCTAACAATTATGAAAGAAAAATTAACCCTTCTTGGGGAAGGGAGTTCTGGAACCAGGAAAGAAAAAGAAAAGGAAAAATGTTCTTTAAGAAAAGTCACAAGATTTGTTTTCCTGATTCTGAGTATTATTCAAAACATGAGAGAGACATTCCCAACCAAAAGGACTACATAACCCTTTCAGAGCCTCTCATAACTACACTTTACAAACAACTGCATTCACTTAACCTAACACATGACCTTGATCTGATACATCCATAAAATGGTATCTATACCAAGACCTTCTGATGCAAAGTTCAAAGGAGGAGAAACATAGCGGTTTCCTTTTGGTCTCCATGCAGTTTATTTTACAGTAAAAACCATCATTCTCATATTAGCAACCAATTTCAGACTTACTACCATGCCACTGAGAAAGTTAATTGAGTTTCACTCCAAAAAACAAATTCTATACCACTAACAACAAAAATTTAAATAAATTTAAATGAAAAGCCAGTGTTTTCATTTGAAGAACAGCATGCATAAAATGATCCAATTGTTTTCACCCCTTCCCAAGTTATCACATTAATGTAAAACCCAATGATAGTTATATTCATGTCAAAATGATTTTTTCACTTCTTCAACAGATATTAATTCATGATGCTTTTAAAAAAGGTGGGGGAGGGGAAGAAGAGAAGAAAAAGCAACATGGGTACATACAAGATCAGGGATTCAGCTCTTGTTGAAGTAGAAAATCATGGGGCAGGGGGTGCCGGGGTCTGCGGAGGGTGTTTCCTGTCTTACTGTAAATGGAATGTTTAGAAATTCTGTATTTATATAAAATGACTGATGGCTGCTCTGCTGTCTCTGGGGCCATCCCTAGGAAAAGCTCATGAGAGCTGTCCGCGTTTGAAAAGCCAGGATATAAAAGTATACAAGGCCCATTGTCCACAGAAAGAATTTAAAAGCAACACTGGTTGCCAAACTGTGCTCCCCACCCAGTTACCAAACACAGGATACGAGCCGTTTGTTTACTTCTCACAATTGAATGCATACAAAAAAGGTCTCCGCGCAGTCCCCTGGACAGGTCAGTAGTCAGTGTTAAAATGCTAAAATGCCCTGATAAACCTTGCATTTCGGATCCCCTCCCTAGCGCTGCAGTCAAAGGTCTGTTTTCCTTTCTTCGACTCCTCCCTACCGCCTAACATAAACTGTCATAACTACCCAGGACAAACGGCCCTTTTAAAACAATCAACTTAGCCTACCTCGCCCGCACAGGATGGGCTTTTTTGTGGCCTGACTTAAAATTAACTCTGCCTTCACTTTTCCACACCCGTCCTGTCAAATAGTAATGAACCGTCACCTAAGAACTAGCTGGATGGGGCTTATGGAGTGCCCATCTTCCCAAGAAGGTCTCAGGTCTGAACTCAACAACTTGAGGCAACTTCAGGAAAAAAGAGACTAAAGTATGTTGTTCTGGCCCAGGATCAAGTATCTTACTGCAGAGGTGATCAAAAGAGGGAAAAGGCGGGGAGAGGGTGGCTGACGATTCAAAATTATGAGCCACTAATGACTGGGGATTCAGTAAATTAATACACTTGTTCCATCTGTCAACATCCAAGTTCAAACCTTGTTAAAATCCTAACCAGCAGTCCACATCATGAAATTACTACCATGTGACTCTATTTCATGGTAGCACAAAAGGACCACCACCGGCACAGTAATTTCAGGAGACTCCCCCCTTACCTGGGGGACACAAGGATCGCCTGGTTGTTGTTCCAACAGGACTTGGTAAGATTCAGTGGTGCCGTGAACACGCCATTAGAATCCAAGGGGACGTGCTATAGGTCTGGGCCCGGCCACCCCTCAGGATGTGAAGGTAACACCACCTTTACCATCAAAATGGATGGCAAAGTGTGACCACAACAAACCCAGTGGCCTGGAGATGCTGAACACTATTATTCATGTAACCACCGTCCCCTGGTTCAGACACAGAGCGGCCCCTTTTTCTCCCCCACCCTCCNCAGGATGTACAATGTATCTTAAAATGACCAACGAAAGCCTTCAGGAAAATGTATTTGCGATTCCAAACCGAAAATGTGAGATCTGATTAAAATGCTCCCTAAGACAGAGCAGTACTGCCTTCTCTCCTGCAACATTTTGATCCTGTGACATCGGCGAAGACTGCAGACCACCCTAGGTTGTCATCTTGGCACTCACAAGCCCTCCGGCTTCTGGAAGCGTCCATCATTGAGACCTGAGCTGGTTTTGCCTCTAAGTGTGCATCTCCGTGTTTTAAACAAACAATCTCCTTCATGATGAGCTGGAAGGAGACCCCACTCCCCACCCCTGCCCCCATCACTGCCCCAGAGTCTTGAGAGACCAATGCCTTTTGCATCATCAACGCTTACCTTGAGTGAGAGGTTGGAGGGGAAGGGCGGGCTGCCCTGGCTGGATGGTTAGAAGGCCCTGGCGCTGCAAAGACAGGAGGTGTTGCTGCTGTAACTGCTGCATCTGTAAAAGTTGCTGCTGGAAAGCCAATTGCTGGGTAGCCACCTGCTGTTGCTGAAAGAAATCAGGCAGGGGAAAAAAAAAAGAATGAGATGGCCACTGCCCAGGGAAGGCGAAATGGATGGTGGTCTTCAAACACCCTGTCATCAGCCAGGCCTGAGCGTGGTCACCAGAGTCTCGTGGAAGGCTCGGGCTCAAGGCTGCCTTCAAGGGGACAGAGCAGAGCACCTCTGAAGAGGAACCAGGGGGTGGGTGGAGGCCTGTTCTCCTGCCGGCTCCCACAGAAAGACAATTTGCCAATCAAGGCAGTTTTTCCTGTGGTTGGAAAGGCCTGAGTTTTTGCAGTCAAAATGTGGACTTCTAGACTCTGAAACCTGTAATGAGGCACACGAGAAGTCAGGTTTCACCACTCGAGGTCTAGAGGGATATGAACCCTGAACCCTGAGGTGTGAAGGCACAAGCTGCCTCTGTCCTGCTTGCACAGGGAGAAGCTTTTAACTACTCTGTTTATCACTTCTGACATAAATAAATGAGAAAAAATCAGACCTTTGAAGAAGAAAAACTTCATCTAATATTGTTAATTAGCCATGACAAACGATGAAATAACATTGTAAATCTTTCATAGAAACAGCCACTAGATTTTAATTACACACATTCATAATTTAGCAAACAACATCGCACTCGGCTGTGAGTGCTTAATATGAAGGACACTTTAAGCTGCAGATGCCTTCGCTTGGCTTGAGTTTCAGAAACCCCAAGGTCTGCTGGCTGGTCGTGCTTCCCTACCTGCTTTGTTCTGGAAAAGAAGGGGCTCTGTGATATGATAAATATCTTTCTGTTGATTGGACAATGACAGGAGGAAAACTTTTGTTGTGTAAAACATCAATACATCATTCCTGTGTTTAGCAGGCCTTGCTCCAGCCAAAAAAATTAATGTAGATTTCCTCAGTAATTATCTGAGTGATAGAAAGATAATACAGTGCAGTATTACAATAAATAGAAGGAAATTATCTAATATCCTTAATCTGCAAGGAATCAAATCGAGGTGGAGGTCTTAGCCACATTATGGCTAACAATTATGAAAGAAAAATTAACCCTTCTTGGGGAAGGGAGTTCTGGAACCAGGAAAGAAAAAGAAAAGGAAAAATGTTCTTTAAGAAAAGTCACAAGATTTGTTTTCCTGATTCTGAGTATTATTCAAAACATGAGAGAGACATTCCCAACCAAAAGGACTACATAACCCTTTCAGAGCCTCTCATAACTACACTTTACAAACAACTGCATTCACTTAACCTAACACATGACCTTGATCTGATACATCCATAAAATGGTATCTATACCAAGACCTTCTGATGCAAAGTTCAAAGGAGGAGAAACATAGCGGTTTCCTTTTGGTCTCCATGCAGTTTATTTTACAGTAAAAACCATCATTCTCATATTAGCAACCAATTTCAGACTTACTACCATGCCACTGAGAAAGTTAATTGAGTTTCACTCCAAAAAACAAATTCTATACCACTAACAACAAAAATTTAAATAAATTTAAATGAAAAGCCAGTGTTTTCATTTGAAGAACAGCATGCATAAAATGATCCAATTGTTTTCACCCCTTCCCAAGTTATCACATTAATGTAAAACCCAATGATAGTTATATTCATGTCAAAATGATTTTTTCACTTCTTCAACAGATATTAATTCATGATGCTTTTAAAAAAGGTGGGGGAGGGGAAGAAGAGAAGAAAAAGCAACATGGGTACATACAAGATCAGGGATTCAGCTCTTGTTGAAGTAGAAAATCATGGGGCAGGGGGTGCCGGGGTCTGCGGAGGGTGTTTCCTGTCTTACTGTAAATGGAATGTTTAGAAATTCTGTATTTATATAAAATGACTGATGGCTGCTCTGCTGTCTCTGGGGCCATCCCTAGGAAAAGCTCATGAGAGCTGTCCGCGTTTGAAAAGCCAGGATATAAAAGTATACAAGGCCCATTGTCCACAGAAAGAATTTAAAAGCAACACTGGTTGCCAAACTGTGCTCCCCACCCAGTTACCAAACACAGGATACGAGCCGTTTGTTTACTTCTCACAATTGAATGCATACAAAAAAGGTCTCCGCGCAGTCCCCTGGACAGGTCAGTAGTCAGTGTTAAAATGCTAAAATGCCCTGATAAACCTTGCATTTCGGATCCCCTCCCTAGCGCTGCAGTCAAAGGTCTGTTTTCCTTTCTTCGACTCCTCCCTACCGCCTAACATAAACTGTCATAACTACCCAGGACAAACGGCCCTTTTAAAACAATCAACTTAGCCTACCTCGCCCGCACAGGATGGGCTTTTTTGTGGCCTGACTTAAAATTAACTCTGCCTTCACTTTTCCACACCCGTCCTGTCAAATAGTAATGAACCGTCACCTAAGAACTAGCTGGATGGGGCTTATGGAGTGCCCATCTTCCCAAGAAGGTCTCAGGTCTGAACTCAACAACTTGAGGCAACTTCAGGAAAAAAGAGACTAAAGTATGTTGTTCTGGCCCAGGATCAAGTATCTTACTGCAGAGGTGATCAAAAGAGGGAAAAGGCGGGGAGAGGGTGGCTGACGATTCAAAATTATGAGCCACTAATGACTGGGGATTCAGTAAATTAATACACTTGTTCCATCTGTCAACATCCAAGTTCAAACCTTGTTAAAATCCTAACCAGCAGTCCACATCATGAAATTACTACCATGTGACTCTATTTCATGGTAGCACAAAAGGACCACCACCGGCACAGTAATTTCAGGAGACTCCCCCCTTACCTGGGGGACACAAGGATCGCCTGGTTGTTGTTCCAACAGGACTTGGTAAGATTCAGTGGTGCCGTGAACACGCCATTAGAATCCAAGGGGACGTGCTATAGGTCTGGGCCCGGCCACCCCTCAGGATGTGAAGGTAACACCACCTTTACCATCAAAATGGATGGCAAAGTGTGACCACAACAAACCCAGTGGCCTGGAGATGCTGAACACTATTATTCATGTAACCACCGTCCCCTGGTTCAGACACAGAGCGGCCCCTTTTTCTCCCCCACCCTCCCTCCCAAATTCCAACACCACCAGCCTGTCTGTGCGCCCGAGATGCCCCCTTCCCTTTCTGAAGGCAGCAATTTGGGCGAGTTAACTTTTATCCTTCCTTCTGCTGTGTAACTTTCGCCTTTGCATTTCTTTATCTGCCCTCTGAGCTCATCTGAACTTTCATGTTCTCCCAGCATGCAGACGTGCATTCCAAACTATGTCTAACAGACCAAGTAAGAGGTTAATAAGAAGTGGCAACAGAAAGGAAAAACACAATCCCTGGTAACTGATAAGAATGACAGTGGGGCCCTTTTTTGTTTGTCTTCAAATATAGAGTTAAAGATCTTTAAAAAACTAAATTTTGATGCCTTTGAAAAGAAAGAAGCACAAAATAACAACAGGGGGTTATTGCCTGCGAGCCACAGGGGAGAAACTCCATAATTCTTATTCTCCCTTTTGAAGGCTGTTAGAAATCTGATTCAAAAAAGCAACAGCAGAAGGGGAAACCTCTTGAGGCTGTAACCATTTCCTGTGATCATGCATAATGTGCTTCAAAAGTGGGTTTTTACCAATTCTGTTGATCAATTGCACCTCCTTCATATCCCTTCTTTTTTCTGCTGTGTTTACATCTGATGTGACTCCGTGACAAGCACTGTCTGAGACTGTGAAACAGGCCTGTCATGTTGATTTATGGGCGCATCAAACCACAACTTGTCCAAACTGAAGCTCGCAGTTCATTAATTAGAGAGTTGTGACTTTGAAGTCAGCTTTCAGACTGTGGTTTTTAACATTTGGCTTAATTTATATGCTCTTGAATGTGGATCTCTAAGGAAAAAACTGAAATTCCCTTCTTGTCTTTGAACTTCTTTTGACCGCACAATAATCATTTCTTTGTCCAGAGTGATGCCTGCAATCCCAGAGTCATTAACGCGCATTGAACTGCCACTGATGAGTAAGCCCTACTGAATTAGAAAAACAGCCAGCAAAACAAAGCTGAGAGCCTTCTGCACAGTGATATCTCACAATTACATGCCTTCCCTCCCTGTGCCATTTCCATTTTAATTACTGTTAGTCCTTTAGATTTACATTTTAGACACTTTTTAATCTGTTCCCTTTTTTATTACGGCAGCACCCGGTAGCGCGCCACCGTACTTAAGGTTGTGTCAGCAGTTTCATTAAAACCCCTCCCCCCTTCAGCCCCAAACTGCCCCTACTCTGCAGGGGTTTCCATCCAGGCTGCTAACCAGGACTCCAGGGTGAACCCTTGGCAGGGCAAGGAAAATGCACCCAGTTTGTGCAGAGCGAGGAACCGGCACAGTGAGAACAGCTGGGTCATTCCCAGCGTGCGAAAACAGGCGTTTCCAGGCACCCGCGCTCCTGAGACGGCCAGGGACAGAGTCACCTGGCAGGACTCCTTCTAAGCTGAAGCCAGGGGCTGCCTGCTGCAGGCCAGCAAAGCAGCTGTTCAGCGGGACTGGGAGCTGCTTACCAAGCTCTACATTGTCATTCCGAGGAGAATACTCAAATGCAAAGAATTTCAGTCCACCGTGAAAACATGCAGGCAGAGATAAGTGACATTGGATAACTTTGAAAGAAGAGAGATGTCATGATAACACACACATGCCCAGAGATACTCCCCCATCTGACCAAGCCTCGGCCACACTGAGTCGCATAGAAGGTGGGACAGAAACCCTGCCTGGGAAGGTCTTCCTTTCTGTTGAGAGAATACTGTTACCTAATTGGGCAGTAGGCACACGTGATCACTATGCCCACTTACAAAGGCGTGCATACACAGAAGCTATCGCAATACACAAGTTCTCAGGAAGACACAAATACTCCAAGCCTGCCATTAGCAATTATGATCCATGCAACTTGGAAGAAGTTGTTCAACAAAGATGGGGTGTTCTGAACCCTGCTCTAACATTTGGCATAAGGGATTCTTTTTCTGAAGGCAAAAGCCATCACCAACACCCAAGCTCTTGGAGCTGGGAGAAAAAATATCAAGTGTGCGCCCAGGTAGAATTTTACTGGGAGCACTTCACCTCCCCCAGCTAGATCTCAGCTCAGCAGTGCGTTTGCAAAAGTCACCCTAAAGGTTCGGGCCAACCTCCTCTTCCCAGGACCCATATGAGGTACACCTGTAGCAGTGTTCAAAAATACGTGGCAGCCAGTGAGCAGAACCCAGAAAAATCTGAAAGAAAACAGGACAATAACTCTCAGTCTGAAAGCTGAGAACCGATAGAGTCAGCTCAGTTGTGCAATCATTTAAAAGATGAATGACAGTTTAATAGCCACGAGATAGTCCTCTGGGATCTGTGGTTTGAAAGTAAAATATGTATTGTCGGTACCTCTTTAGGCTGTTTTCCAGCATGTTGTTGTAAAAGTTGAAGCTGCAACTGTTCCTGTTGTTTTTTATAAAACTCTTGAAGCTGCTGCTACAAAGGAAAAAGAGGACGGTAAGTAACAGAGGGCAGTGCCAAGCCACGGTCCCTTTCGGTGCCATACACAAACTGTGATTTGAAAAATAGCATCCTTTTATCTGTAATGGCCTGACCTTTAGTTTGAAACTCAACAATAAATTTCAGTGCATGCTGACTCTTCTTGGCATTATTGTTTGAAAAGTAATCTCCAAAATGAACTGATGAAAAACATACCATTTTTCTACACAAACTAATTAAAAGAAGGCAAGGAATGACCTCTGATTGTACAACAAAGCTAAAGCGCCCTTGCTGAGGGAGTCTGGTGACTCTCTGCTGCAGATTGTGCATGCTCAGTGTCAGGTGTGGGTGGTGCTGGGGGCTGTTCAGTATGGACATCTCCGTGTGACCAGTTTCCTCTGCATCCGGTCCCCACCACCCTGTCTCAGCAGCTCCCATCTCTAGGTCCCGAATCCCCGCGATCTGGTTCAGGGGTTCATCAAAGCAGACTATGAGGTCCCGATAGCACCAGGGCTGCCAGGAGTTTACGTCAGCATTAGCAGACACAAAAAGGGTGAAACCAACTGTGCACCTGACAATGAACAGACTCCAAGATGTTTCCTGATGCTGAAAAGTTCTGTACACTTCTGAGTTGAAATGGGGACTTCGAGAGCTGTCACATTTAAACCTGCTCCTGACGTGCTCTCATTTTGCTTTGATTCACATCATTTAGAAGCCTCTGGGCTTACCAAATAAAAGAGCGCAAAGCCCCCTAAGCCGAAAAGATCTTACTTCTACCAAGTCCAATTACAGCCCTAATCTCAGTCCATCGGGTACTCTCCTGGCCCATACCCTCGTGGCTTTGGCAGGGTCCCTCTCTTTCAAGGATGCAAATGCAGTTGATCACCCAGGGACCAACGTACATCCTGCCCCACCCACCTCGCTCTGCTTACTGCTTCAGTGGGCAGAGGAGCTGCTCAGGTGAGGGCAAGTATGAATGGAGGGGTGGGGCCCTGGAGGCACGGGATGCCGGGGAAGGAGGAAGGACCATTACCTGTTGAAGCATGAGGGCCTGCTGCTGCTGGAGGAGAACCTGGAGCTGCTGAGGGCTCAGCACTTGCTGCTGGAGAATCTGCTGCATTTGCTGGGGAGTGATAACTTGAGGTGTCATCATAGCCACTGACACGGGAACCTAGAACGTTAACGAAGGATAAATAGGAAGCCAGGAAATCGCACACCCACAGCACTCAGCCTTCCACGTTCAGTGACAGACTGTCTTCAGCCTGCTTAGAGGACTGACCCATTTCCCATATGCGATTCATCTGTCCAAAGGGGATGCAGACACAAACTCTAATCAATCAAGTAGTGGATTTCAAATAAAGAAAAATAAAACAAAACCTTGCAGCCACTGACAAGCGTTCCTGAGAGTTTGGTAGGCAAACAAGGAGTAAAAGTTTAATACAAGCTACCTGGAGCTAAGGTTGGTGTGATGTCAGTTGCTTAATGAGTTTTTGGTCATAGTGAGATATAGGAAGTTAACACCAACTTGAATTTTAGGGAAGAAGTTTAACGGTAACCAATATTTTCCCAGCTGGAGCCAATACAATCAGTCCTCTGTGGACAGTTATTTTGAGAGCAGTCCATGAACACCGAGTCCTGTGGACAGCTGAACCTTGGAGGCACCTTGCAAACTGCAACACAGACCCTTCCTCTGATGCCTTTACCCTTCCCTGTTCACCCAGCACACAGATGTCTCAATTCTTTCATAGTGTAAAAGCTGCTTTCCATGACATTTCAGTGACAAACAGCTACAGTGATGAACTCGATAGCATTTCATATTTGCAACTGTTAACACGTTTCTGCACGGGCATCTCTGCAAGGAACCTGCACACTGTATCTGAAAGGATGATGTCTTGTTCAGATAAAACACTGACATTAAAATGACAGGCTGTCTTGGCCAAGGTTACACAAATTGTATTCAAGCGGATACCTAATGACAATGCTATGAATTCTGCAAGCTTTCTAGAATGTAATTTAGCTATTCAAAATAATCACTGCACTTGTGTTTAATTTGCAGACTACATGAGAACCATTTTGTCAGGCCCCGTAATACAAGAAGACTATTTCATGAAAAATTATCCCCCCCCAAATAAAAAGATAAGGAAAGGGGGAAAAAATGAAAGAAAAGACAAAACCTGTATGTCTTCGAACAGTAATATTTAAGCATCTTACTTTTCTTTGGTTTCTAATCAAACATGTGACAGCAAGAAGCTAGAAGCAGTAAAGGATATACTTTGTTAAAAAGGATCTGCTGTCATCTCATGTATTACAATAAAAGGTAATAATAACATGTTTTGCACTTTGCCTGTGTGCCACTTAAAAAAAAAAAAATCCGGCAGACAATAGCTGATCAGAAGATAAAAGAATTAAAAAAATCTTTCAGGGGAGCAGTAAGCAAAAGGGAGAAATGCAGTATTAATTTTATGTAACATAATGTCTTAATATGCAGTTTATCTTGACTTTTTCACATGATTTGTCCTGTCATTTGCATAGCGAGCTCTCATTCCTAATTTCACAGTCATTATGCACTGATGTCCCGATTTCTCAGCATCACTAATTTTGATGAACTAAAAATGGTTCCTGAAGGTCAGATTCATATACAGTGAACAGCCTCCACTGTTGTTGTGGGCATGTTTTGTGTGGGGGGATGTTTATGTCCAAGTCTCTCATTGTTTGGAAAACACTAGCTGGAACATTTGAAAATTTTCATTAACCCAAGTCTGGAAGGTCATCATCAAAATCTTCCTATTGCAGTGGCCTTTTAAGTGTAGATGTAGATACACTGTAATTTAAAACAGATGGGCATGTCTGAATATTTTTATATGCAAACAGGGACAGATGTATATGAATGGATAAATTATCCTTTTAAAAAGATACTCCGCCGCACAAAATATCACCAATGATGAGAACAGTGAACTTGCATTTAATCTAGGACAAACACCAAGAAGACATTATCCAAACATCTAACCATCTAGAAATTAATTCCAATTAGTTGACTCTGTCTTCATACAGGAGAAACTTTCTGAACGCTTCAATCTGTATTGGGTGCCAATCACTATCTTTTGAGCAGGGAAAGCCAACATATCACAATGGAAGTTTACTNCAAACATCTAACCATCTAGAAATTAATTCCAATTAGTTGACTCTGTCTTCATACAGGAGAAACTTTCTGAACGCTTCAATCTGTATTGGGTGCCAATCACTATCTTTTGAGCAGGGAAAGCCAACATATCACAATGGAAGTTTACTTTTCCTTGAGAGTTGCATCATCACACAGGGAGGTTTGATTAAGCAAACAAAAGAACCATGTTTAAGGTTTCTTTTTTTCCTCCTGCATTTCTTGGATGATATACAAAATAAATATTCTTGAGCCAAATTTCTGATGGTGATGAACAGGAAAATAGACAGGAACCGGGTGGTGTAAGATCGAAGCTGGTGATGCACGAGAAATTAACAGTGTTGTAACAGAAACCACCATAGACAGCCTCGTGCTCACCATTTTTAAAGTGACTGTGGAAAACCTATGTTAGAAATGGGCACCAGAGAACTTTTGGGGGTGACAGAAGAGTCAGCTATCCTGGTTGGTTTGGTGGTCACAGAGGTGGATACAATTGCCCAAATCATTCCAACTGTCTACTTAAATACACTTTATCATATGTAAATTATGCTTCAACAAAACAGATCTAAAAGTTTAAAAAAGGACTTATGCTCACAGATAATTTTTAAATCCCCATACACAGTCAACAGTTTAAATCTCCTTTCCCCAGAGTTATTTATTCAATATCTATAGTCATGTTACAGAACAGGAAAATGATCTTGAGTCTCCCCTTCTTCCCCCCCCCC
>SJYV01003135.1:952140-981514 GCA_006410875.1 Neotragus pygmaeus | reverse complement strand
CCCGTGCCCCGCGCCCGCGCCCCCGGCCCCCTCCTCGCGGCAGGTGAAATCACTCTCTGCTGAAACCCGGCTTTTGTTTCGGGAGCAACTCCGCTTAATTGCTGTTAACCCTTTGACCCGCCTCTGGCTGACGTCTGGGAAGCCGGGCGCGGCGCGCGTCTCTCCCTCCGGCCCGGGCTGCCGGGTCGGGGCTTTTTGGTGGGGTGGCGTGTTTGTTTCCTCTTGGAAACTGACAAAGAGTTGTCCCGGCCTTTCAGAGCAACCCGAGCGGCAAAGCAGGGGAACTGGCGCGCCCGGGCGCACACCCCGACTGCTCGGAGCAACTGTTGAGAATCGGAAGGGGATGGGGGGCTCAAAGGCAGCGCCGGAGAACTTCCTCGAAAACGGCCTTTGCGGGAGAACTTTCGCTTCGCGCCCTGGGGTTAACCCGGCCCTGGCCTCTTTTTATCCCCCGCCCGCCCCCCTCCCTTTTCTTTCCTAGAGTCGGCTTCGCCAAAGTGTGCTTGTGCGCGCAGAGGAAAACTAACCCGACTCGGGGGTTGGAATAAATAACAACCAACGTGCCTTGTCGCTGAACCAAGCTACTTCCTCTCTAGAACGACAGCTGCTGAAGCAAGCATCTGCCACTCGTTCGCTAAGAAATAATTCTCTAAATCCCTGTCTTATTTATACAACAGCAACAACACTGGCTACTTTCAAGGAGCACTTGAAGATGACCTCTGTTAGAAATAGTCACTGCTCTTTAAAGCCGAATGAGTGTGAGAGGAAAGTCACCAATATGCTAAACTTCGTTGGCTGAACTGGCCCGGTTTCAGTGCCAGGTTAATTTAGTCACTTTCGGCAGCTCTAGAAATCACCTAATTTACCTTTGTTCAATTTAGAGGAAAACTTTTGGCCTATACTTACAAAACAAACAAGACTCTAACGTTTTTGTTATTTTTCTCAAAATATTCGAGGCAAAAAAGTGGTTGTGACATCAATGATTATGTGTTTCCCCTCAATTAAAAAAAAGGGAGGGGGCCACAAATCCTAACCCAGTAATTTCAGTTTTACTTGAAAGTATTTTTCCATTTGAGGTGTTACTATACACCAGAAAGTATATTGATAATATTTCCAATCAAGCAAAAATCTGAATTTCAATCAGGTCAGCTGGGGAGCAAGCAATTCCCCCATTAATCGGGCAGCAAGAAAGAGAAAAGCGCCAGTTGACTGTCAACTTATGATCAGATGTTAAATGGGTGCAGCACAGTCCGAGCTCCACCCTAAAGTGTTTTTGTGTTAGATAACAAATTTATTAATGGGATTTTTCAGGTCACAAAAATGTGACCCCACCCTCTCATGAATATTCAACAGAGAACCAAGGGCATTCTTTTTTGGGGAGAGGGGCCTTAAATCTGCCAGTGTACCAAGTATCAGTAGAGTTCTGACTGTTAAAGAGACAAGGCCCTCCTCCTTCGGGAGGGGCTGGCAGGGCCCCAAAGACAGGAAATAAAAATATAGGAAGTTCTCTCCAACCAAGGCACAGTGAGAGAGGAGAAATACTCATTTCAAAATCCACATGTCATTTTTTTCAATGGTATTATCATTCGTTAGAGATTTAATGTCTGTAAACGACATCAGGGTCCCCTTTAAAGAGGCAATTTTTTTTTTTAAGACAAATTCTTTAAGAGACATATGTAAAACTCAAGGATGCTTTTACAAGTTGCACTACCTTCTTGGCAGGTTAGTGTTTAAAAGCTGATTGTCTCCAGGAACATCCAAACAGCAAACAAACAAACGACAAATATTACAGACGCTTGTGACCCAGCTGTGGAGACGAGCCTTGCACAAAATAATTAGAGAGTGATGCAATGTGGTGGTTACACAAGTACTAAATTGCATGATGGTGGCATTAAGCACCCTGAGACCACAGAGCAGGGGGAGATGAGTGGAGCAGGAGAGGTTCGAAGGCCCCATGGGGAGGTGGTGTTTAGAGGACTGATGTTTGGGGCAAGGGGGGAGGTGACAGGATGAAGAGGGAAGTGGCCTATAATATGCAGAGGCCACCTGGAGCCCTTCCCACCCTCTCTCCAAACAGGACAGGGTGACTCAGAGACTACTTCTAGGCAAGGAAATGTACCATCAGAGATAAACCTGGATAAGCTTTATATGCCCAGGTCACTTCGTTAATTCTGGGCTCTCAAGATCCATTTCCATCTGGTCCTGTCTAGCTGCCCCATGCCTGAGATTCTGTGAGAGCCAGAGCTTTCCATGTCTGGAAAACAATAGAAATGTTAAAAGCTGCAGTGACTTGGGAGACTTAGTTAATGCCATTCATATATTTTATGACTGCCAGGTCATTCTGGAAAGGCTGGATCAGAAAGGCAAAAAAGAAAAAAGAAAATAATTAAAAATAAAAACAGTAGCATTTGCATGTTAAATTGGGGGACTTTTAGAAGAGTCTGGATTGAGGGGCGGGCTTTAGAATGGGTTACTCCGCCACAGGGGCTCATTGAGTTGTCACAACTTGAACAGAAATTGCAATCTCCGTTTAAGGAGGAAGCTGCAGTTCAGAAAGGCAAAGTGATTTTTTATTTTTATTTTTTAAAGAATCAAATATACCTAGCTCCACCTAGGACCACAAGGGGAAACAGGACACTGAATAGTCCCAGAAAAAGAGAGGGGGTGATATTATAAAATGAACACCTGAGAGGGGCGGGGGAAGAGTTAATGTTTAAGGAAGGGTGAAGGAAATGCTAAATGCTGTACTTAAAAATATTTTTGATGCCCACATCCTAACACCCACAACAGATACAGCCCTTGTTCAGACACCACATATTAAGAAACCTGTCAGTTGCTAAATGAGTCCATTGTGCAGCTGGCTGTGTACTTAAGGACAGATTACTGTGATCCCACACCAAACTCTAACCACCAAATAACACACCTGGGACTCAAATCATGTATTATACTTGGTTCTGTGAGCCTTAGCCCTGAATGCAGAAGAAGTGAAAGGTTTTACTGCCCATTCAGAGCTGAGAATGGAGAGCAGAGGGATTGAAGGAAGGGTCGGAAGCAGCATCTCATTGGGACGTCACTCCCAGGTTCTGATGGACGGCACAGCGGTGGAGGAAATGGCAGCCACGCGGCCAGGCCCACGTGGTCCTAAGTGCCACCTGAGGCCCTGCTTTGCCAGAAACTGCTTGGCAATAATCAGAAAAAGGGCATGTAACTGGACACTGGCTCACACATTTCTAGCAACACTGAGAGCAACACACGTCCTCAGATCAAGTCAGTTATCTCTACCAGGTAGGAGTTATAGCCAGATAGTCCCTGCAAGAGGGAATAAAATAAAAATTGATGAATAATTTGATGAGTTGGAAAAAAAAAATCTACTTTTTTTTGGCCACACCACCCAGCATGTGGGCTCTTAGTTCCCCAGCTAGGGATCAAACCCACACCTTCCGTGGGAGCAGTGAGAAGTCCTATCCACTGGACGTACAGCCAGGGAATCCTGAGGGGCCAACATCTTAATTCTCCATCTTCTTCCAGGCAACCCTTGCTTGAACACTTATTTCCTTCTTCTTTTCCAGTTACTTTCATGGAGCATCCAGAACATATTCAGAGATGACAGAACTTAAAGAGACTGAACTGACTGATTCTGTTGCTATAGGAGAAAATGCAGAAACAACAGGAATACAAAATTGTATGCCCTCACTCCAGGATGGGCTTCCTGACCTGCCCAGGGAAGAGAATTCTCTCCAGAGAAGCCTGGGTTTAGTATTTCTCATGTCTCCAAAGACCACCAACTGTCAGCCAATTAGAGAAACTAAATTGCAACAGCCATGCCTGATTCCTGAGATTTGGGCATTTGTCTCCAAGGACCTGCCATTCCTTCTTGATTTAAGTGGTGCTTTTACTTAAAAATATAAATTAATACATCATCCATCTCCAGGGAGCAAAGGTGGTTAGCTCCATATTGATATTGTTTATGTCATTGTTATGTCTGTATGGATAGTGAAAGCAGTTATGTTTTCTTCTGCTCTCATCTGGTCAAGGGAAAAGACGGTGAGTTCTCACTCTTGCATAGGAGTTTAAATTTCTTTCCCTGACATCCTCTAAATTGCCATGAGCATCTCCATTTAATGCAACATTTTATTATGCAATTGTTCCTAGTTAATTTCCTAGATACACACCCTGGCATGTCAACATTCAGGTAACTTAGGAATATGATGAGCACGTAAGGTACAGAAAACATTTACCATCCTCTCCAAAAAAAAAAAATCCCTCACTTGAAACGTAAAGACATTCATAGATTGTCACTGGTAAGCAAAATCTTGTCTGGAAAAGAAAAATGGCCAACATCTATTGCAAACTCTGCATTTGATTGACAGCAACAAATCAATCTCTTTCATTTGTGCTCAAACTATAATATAATCTCTTGTTTTAATATAATGTACAATGTATCTGGACAGCTTCCCTGGTGGCTCAATGGTAAAGAATCTGCCTGCCAAAGCAGGAGACACTGGTTCAATCCTTGGGTCGGGAAGATCCCCTGGAGGAGGAAAGGGCAACCCACTCCAGTAGTCTTGCCTGGAAAGTGTCATGGACAGAGAAGCCTGGTGGACTATGGTCCACGGGGTCAGAGAAGAGCTGGACGCAACTTAGCAACTAAACAACAACAAAAAAACAATGCATTACTGGACTGCTTCTACCATAAGATTAGAACTGATTACACCAAGGTGCACAAAAGTTTCAAAAAGGGACATGTTTCAGGGCAGGAGGGCATTTCCCAAAGAGCTTCGTTCTTCAGGCATCAGGAAGGAAGAATCACTGTCGCCATCAAGCAGGAATCCTTATTTCCCCTCCCAAGAGTGACAGGCTGATGACACCCACATGAAAACTCTCGATTTTAGGCATAAGCAGGACTGGGTCACTGAAGGAGAAAAGAGGACATGGCTCTCGGGCGATGAATTTTTTTTTACACGTTTCATTATGTAGAAATCGCTGAGTATCATTTTAAGGCACTGGCCACCTCTAGACAGGAAAGTCAGTTTTTCCGGAGACCAGAGGTGTGCAGCAGGCCTGCAGAGAGGCAGAGGGAGCGTGTTCCATCCTGCCCTCCGAACAATGCTCGCAGGTCTCCCTCCCAGGTCACGCCACCCTCCTGTGACCCTAGGCTGGCACACCCTTCTGTCCAAACCTTCTTTACGTCTGCCCTCTGCTGGTAAGCTTGCCAGGACCAGGATATTTTTGATTACCTCAACTTATTTCAAAGACAACTTTTAAAAACTGGAGAGAGAAAGGCCATGCAATGAACTATTAACTGGAATATATAAATTAAGATACTTATTAAAAAAATGAGGAGGAGGGGGCGCCATGGGTGAAATATGGCACTTCTAATGTAAAAATGCACATCCGTCTACTCTATTGCCGGCTGGCTCGGAGCACAGGAGTGCCAAACTATATTTTAGCTCGCCTAAGAGAACAACCTGTATTACTGCCAGGCATCTTGCCTTCTCTTTTGCTCCCTCTCCGGGGAAAGGTATGTCAGTGCATTTTCAATAAAACACCTTCTTAGCAGTAAAGGGCCACTGTTCCCATTTCAGTGGTCCCTAAGGTTTCATGATACAGTATATTTAGCTGGCTCACGGCTCAACTTTTCCTCTGGCATTCATAAGACTCATATAAAAGGAAGCGGGGCGGGCGGGGGGAGAAGAACCTTCGTGTCTATCCTTTGTTTAAGTAAGACAACAGTTAACTCTGAGATTGATGAGCTGGCACGAGTCCCCCCCACCCCCAAACAACAGGATGTGCTCCCAGGCCCGATCCCCACGACAGGTGCCCTGGTGTGCGGGCCAGGCAGGCAGGGAGGAGGGCTCTGGGCATCGGGAGAATTTCTGTGGCAGCAAGCAAGGCTTGAACGAGGCACCTCCTGTCAGTATCAACGGGAAGCACAAGGCCTTATAAATCCCTGCATCCCATTTCAAAAATATATCTCCAAGATGGGCAGATGCAGCTTAGCAGTTGCAACCTCGGAAGCATTCAGGAAGTAGCGCTCTTGATGGCGCTTTAGATGCTGAGTAAATGCTCTTAAAAAGAACACCCAATCCAGCCGACGATAAATCTTACACCGGGGAAGCCCGTGCAGGGCTGTGGAATCCCCTCCGAAGATAATTACCTTCCACACTGTGTGGCATAGAAATGGCTACACAGAAAATCTTTTCTGGGGCCCTGGAGCTCTCTATGGCTTTTCTTTCCTTAATAGTCACTGATTACACACACACAGGCACACACACACAACTCTACCTTTAATAGAAAAGGTATAAAAATCCAAAGATTTGTCTTCTCTCCTAGAGGAAAGTGATGAGGCCAGTTCTTGGCAGGGGCAGGGATGGAAGAGGGAGATTGGGAAGAGAGGAGGTGTGTAAGGGTCCAGGGGCAGAGGGTGAGGCAGGACATTAAGGTCCAAGCCCTTTTGCATCCACTTCCCACTCTTTGAAGGTTCAGGGAGTTCCCCAAACAATTTCAAACTGGGATTCTCCCATTGGCCCCTCAAGAGGTAAGCAAATCTCTTCTAGTCCAGAGCAGCCTCAAGTGGTCTATTTAAGCCTGAGATGATGCAGGAATATTAGACAGGACGCTGGGGTCTACTAAAGACTTTGCATGAGCTCACATGCAATCGTGGGCACATCACCTCACCTCTATGAGACTTCACATTTCACCTAAACAAAACGGAAGATGGTTAAGATACTCTCCATGTTTTCTTTAGTAATAAAGACAACAACGATTGCAACTAACTACTCATTATGTGTCTGGTACACATTTTACCCTAGCAGAGGACTAATTTCTGGGTGCTTTTTAGCTTACAATTAATGTCATAAATAAAACTACCAAGAATATAGTTTAAAAATATAAACAGGATCTGAGAGCTCTGGAATCTTGGACACTGTCATGTCAACAGAAAAACAGGGGAAAAAGGGAGGGAAAAGATGTTTTTTTGGAAAACAACTCAAACGCTCTTCTGATCCTCTCTAGGTCACAAACCCTATGAAACACCAACAACTCGTGGTCCACTGAGTAAGTCACTAACAAGCTTTAGGACTTGCTGAATTAAGTTGGGGCCTCACAGGATGGGCTAAAACCGCCTGACTTCCACACATGTTTATGTCTTCTGTCCTTGTGACGTTTTCCCTCTTCTTTAACCATCAAAGCTGTCTCTTTGCATTACGCCTGCTCCCTCTAAAACTATTTTCTCTGAATTTCTGGTCCAACCTCACAAGCCATTCACCTGCTGGTGAGGGCTGGCATTTCTGTCTCAGGTTGAAGCCACAGATAACGTTTGGGCTGGATGAAAAAAGAAATTTGCAAGGAAGCATAGCATCCCAGAGATGTTAGATTCCTTTTGAGATCTAGTGAGTCTCATCTTAAGAGAATGCATACAGAAGCGCATACAGTCCAGCCAGCAGGCCCATTATTTACTTTCTAGTGTTTTAAATGGCATTTCATTCCTCGTGAGGAAAAGCAATAGAGAAGCAGGAAGCTTTCAGGTCATACAGAACTTTGTTCTTTTCAGACAAATAAGGTATTGTGTGTTTGAACAATAGGAGGAATGTCTAATTGATCTTAATTAAATTCAGTGATGTCCAATTTTTGAGATGGGTCAAGACACATCTATGTAATGTCACAATCCAACAGGCCAGACCTCTGGAATCAGGGAGCTCGGTGGTGCACTGTTTCCTGACGCTCTTTCTTATCCATTCTCCATCCCATTGCCCTGCCCACTTGTTCTGCCCTCCAGCTTTCTTCTCTCTGCCTCATGCAACTCCTGACTGCTTCCCGGTTTGGCACATACTCCTTTGCTCTGGCCTGCCTTCTGAAATGGCGAGATACTCCCTCATCACTGTCATGATACCTACCAAGCAGGAATCCTATTATATACATATGGAGGAGGTTCCCTGGAATTTGTCGTGTGAAAGATGCGGGTTTGCATCCAATCTCCCCTATTAACCAGCAAACTAGGTAAATCACAGGAGTCCATTTTGTGTGTATTTCCTGTAAAGTGGGAGCAATTTTCTGTCTCACAGTGGTTGTTTCTTTTAGTATTTTCTGAGGTGGGAAGGTGTCTATTTTTAAACTCAGTTTCCCTGATCTGAGAGCACTGGTGTGGGTCTTTGATCTGATGCCTGGAGAGCACTTGGCCCCAAGTGTCTAGCCCAGCAGCCTCTCTGATGGTAGCACGTGTCAGGGGACTCGTGTGAGGTCACTGGGCTGGTGGATGAAAGAGGCGGGGTGTGACTCTCCCCTCTAGAGCTCAGCCCTGCCTTAGAGAACTTCTGGCTTCCTGGTTACAGAGCTCAGGTGACTTTGAGATAAGAGCTAAGAAAACAAAACCCAAAGCCAGTCATGATCAAGGAGGTGCCGGGAATAGTGTAAATAGCCTGCCAGTTACAAATTAGGAGGTACGGACCAGGGCCTTGGAACAGGGGTTGACAAACGAAGGGAAAATGAGGAAAGGGTGGTGCCTAGTAACAGGCTGGCCAAGAAATGGAACAAATATTTAATGAGAGGTCATGAGTTTGGCACTTTCCATAATATCTCTTAATGCTTAAAACAGCCCTATGAAAGAGGTTATTGTGCCCACTTAACAGAAGAAGAAACGGAGGCTCTCAGTTAATATCTCACAGCTAGTAAGGGGAGTGGGGCTTGAGTGACTCCAAAACAAGGCTTCCGTACCATATGCTAAGCTGGAGACCAGGCTGGGGTCTAGAACACAGGTGTGGAAGAACAGAGGCGGGTCCATTTCTACTCACTTGGAAAACTCACGTGACCACGAGTGAACCTGAAATAATACAAAGGTAAAATGCGGATACCCTCTTTGTTTCTTACGTGAATCCACAACGACAGACCCAGCTGACCACATGAAGGTGGAACTGGGCCTGAATCTGTTGGTGGCCACAGCCAGGCCAGGGAGGAGAGGGAGTGGGGAAAGGGCTTGTGCTTTCTCTCGAGCTACTTCTTGATTAAAGAGCTCCTCACACTGCCACCTCCACTGCACACAGACAGACAGGCAGACACTCTCCTCTCCATCTTTTCTAAGATGTCACTGGGCAAAAGGCAGTGTGCTAGCAGTCCTAGCCTGGATGGTACCCGAGCTCTCCTGGCATCAGTGTCTTAGATGTAAAGACGGAACAGTGCCGTGTTGGGGCTTACGCTGTCCCTGGACATAAAAGGCCCACAGACACTTTCCTACAGGAGGGTTCTCATGCTGGCTGCACCACTTCCTGACTGTACTTTCAGTAAATTTTTCATGTCTAAGTGCCTCAGTTTGTACATCTATGAAAGGATCTAAGCCTAGTACTTCCCCCAGAGGGTTAGGATCAAATGAGTTAAAATGGGTCAATGCCTGGCATACTGGAAGCACTTAAATGTGTCCTAATACCATTCTTATTGTTACAAACTGCTTTCCCTTCAACCTCTTCCTTTTGCTATGATGAAATATCAGAAGGCAAAATGGTTTTTCACTCTTGTTGACTTCTTATTTTTCTGTGATGGAGGTAGTCTCGACCCTAACTCCAAAATTTAACTAAGCAGAGGCTGTTTCATCCAGTGAACCTCAACAGTAGGAGAAGACATTTGGTCATCTTGTTTTGTTTTTAAATTCAAGGTCATGAGGCAGCCCCTCTTTTAGCTTCAGGTTGCCCAGTAGGCCAGAACCGCCAGCCAGGTCATCGCTTGGGTATGTGAAGGAGTCTGGTGATTTCTTAGATGAATTCTCAAGGATCCACTGGGAATATCAAAGGAGGGATCTGCCCTGAGTACTGAGAACACACAGGCTGGCTATCCTGAGGCACAATGAATGGAACCCTCTGCCTATGTTTGGATAATATTTTGCTACTCTTGTCTCTGGGAAGGAAAGCATTTGGTAGAACCCTGGCCACCACAGCCCCAGAGAGGACTTGGCTTACACCCAAACAGATGCTCTTTGACCGAATGAGCTAATTTCAAGCTTCTTTTCAAAGCTTCCAACATCTATACTACCCAAGGCAAGGTGCNGGATAATATTTTGCTACTCTTGTCTCTGGGAAGGAAAGCATTTGGTAGAACCCTGGCCACCACAGCCCCAGAGAGGACTTGGCTTACACCCAAACAGATGCTCTTTGACCGAATGAGCTAATTTCAAGCTTCTTTTCAAAGCTTCCAACATCTATACTACCCAAGGCAAGGTGCAGAACTCCCTTAGTGCTCTCAGAGCACGTGGCGTGGCATCAGCCATCATTTGAACAATGGGGAAAAAAAAGAGAGAGACACATACATGTAGGGGGGAAGAAAAAGGGGGCTCCCTCCCTGGCTTTAGGGAATAAGGGGGCCTTTCAAATAAGATAAGGATTATGCCACACATTTAAGGATAATGGTGTGACTTGGTAGTTGGGCGAGCAAGTAGGAAGAATATATATACTACTTGGAAGTGTGTATACACATATCCACACGGGAGAAAGCACGAACCAGTAACACTGAGGAACTGGGAGGTCCTTAGCAAGGCCGGCACAATTATAATTCCTGCTATATCTCCCTTTCTTTGATATCAAGGGGCTTTTCTTCTTTTTCCCAATTTCGCCCATATTTCCCATCTGAAAAACACTTCAGTTTTGTGATGGAGTGACCGCACATACAAAAAAATAAAAATAAAAGGGTTTATATAGAACAATCAATGATAAATCAGAATGTTTGAAGGTTTAAAAGAGACAAACTGAAGAGAAACTATGATTCAAGGATTACACAAACTACTTTACATTTTATAGCTGAATAAATTCAGGTCACTAAGTTCAATACAACTGTACCTACAACAATACAACTGAAGGTAGACAGTGATTCATATTTTTTTAAAAAATCATCCATCTTCCATTTATCTTCCTAATTTTGTCAAATGAAAAGAATCCTGAATGGAGATAAGGCTGGAAGGGCGGGAAAAGCAATTTCCTGAGCTGCTGCCAATACCAGACACCCTGAAAAGGATGTTCGTTGCTCAAGGCTTCCCTTCCTTTGGCTCTGCTTCTGGAGGCTCTTGCCTGATGCAGGAAAAAGCTGAGAGAAAGGCCTCAGCTTACATGTCATTGGGGCCATGGAGCAGTCACCAATAGTGGCAACTTAACCTTTCTCTTCAGAAGCAGAAGATCCAGTGCTGGCAAGACCTTATTTTTCTTTGGTGCCTGGATTCTGGAAATTGTGCACTTAGGACCAAGCTCATCTCTAGGGATGATTCAGTTTAACCCTGCACCATCATGTCTTTGCCGCATCCTACCAGGGCCCCACACTGTCTTAGTTCTGTCCTTCCCCTTCAAGTGCTTCCCAGGTGGCGCTAGTGATAAAGAACCTGCCTACCAAAGCAGTGGACCCAAGAGACGAGGTTGGATCCCTGGGTGGGGAAGATCCCCTGGAGAAGGGAACGGCAATGCACTCCAGTATTCTCGTCTGCAGGATTCCATGGACAGAGGAGCCTGGCAGGCCACAGTCCCTGGGTCAGACACAATTGAGCACACATGCACTAGGCCTTCTGCTCTGGTCTGCCCTGGCTGCCTTCAAATGCATCATCCAGAAATAAGCACAGCAGGCCAAGTGTCACCTGTCTCTCAAGGAGGATAGAGCCTTAAATTAATTCTTCACTGTGCTCTGAATGCAGCCAAGGGCCCTCGGCGCCCCCGCCCCCATCCAGCCCAGAGCACACTTGGGTCCTACTGGTTTTACAGTCGTCCGCTGACTGACTATGACATTAGCCACTGATCAGTGAGAGCTCTCTACTCTGCACTTGGGCAGGGGAATGGGCTGTGCCTTTATTTCCATTAAAGATCTTTTGCATTTTGATCCAAAATTTCAGCCTGCCAAGACTTTAGAAAACTGCAATTCTTCTGCTCAGAATATTAACTCTGCCTTAACTGTCTTCCACACACTCAATTTTTGTCATCTCTAAATTCATAGAGAATTGCCTCATCTCAAGTGTAGGGTGGTCAGTTTTCTAAATGTGTGCATTCCATTATTTCACAACATCTAAACTGGAGTTGCTGCTGTTTTATTTGACAGTTACCAAGATCAGTTTCACACTCAGGGTCATGCACATTTATCTGTGGTATCAGCACGTTCCAGACTGAGCACCATATCAGACACAGTGTCAGCATCGCCCCCTCCTGTCACCTTCATGTGGTACCTAACAGGGTGTCTGCATCTTAGTAGGTACTTCACAGCCAAATGGTTTTCAATGCATAAATCCACAAACATTTAATTTATGCACATTCTCTACAATCCACTGAAGAGATGCTATGATTAATCTACATTTAACAGATGGGGAAACTGAGTTCTAGAGAGTTAAGTAAATCACTCAGATTTAAGCACCCTGTTACCTAAAACCAGCATTTAAAAATAAAACTTCGAAGCACTAAACAACTCGTGAAAGACATCCTAATTGCTCATTTCAGAGCAAGACACCCCACACTGGGTCTTATGCCTTTTTTTCGTATGTCTCACTGGTACGTGTTGTTGGTGGGGGGTGGCGGTGATCACACCTCCCGATCACCTCTCCCACCAGCTTTCTTTTTCTCTTTTCTGCAGAAACAGACGTGGCTACAGAAATTTCCAAATTAAAACTTGGCAATGCTTTCTATACTCTTGTTTCCTAAACCTATAAATCAAAAGTGTCTAAACAGGTCATAAATGTACCTCGGCAATATAATGGGAAAAGTTCTGATTTATGGTGCCGGTGGAATAATTTTAAATAATTACATAAGAGTTTTGAAAAATGCAATTAACACCTTTAAAAGTTTTTTGAAATGAAAATGAATCTCTGCAGATAACTGTTACCATACATAAAGATAGCCAGTTAAAAAATAAAAATAAAGCTACAAGATGCAACCGTGTCAAAACTATCCTATGGAGACAGAGTATAGGAGCTTTTATTTACAGTGGGAATTCACCAGCATGATCACATCAATACATGTCTGAACCCTGCCACCTTATCACACGCTAACAACACAATTAGCCTTTGTCATTACCGAGCATCAAAATTAAATCACCAAGTAAGCATCGTGTTGCTATTCAGCCCCAGCTGATGCCTCTCTCCCTCTGCACTGGTTTGACACATCCTACCACACTGTCCTTTGGAACACTTCACATCCTCCTACCTGCTCCTGCAAATCTGGCCAATGTTCTTTCCTTCCTCTTTCTCTTCATTTGTGATTCATCTCCTCCTTCAAAAACCAACCTTCCACAGATGAAGTCACTCCAAACATCTTTTCTTAACCCTAACTTCCCGGGTACCAAAGAACATCATATCTCTGAATTTCCTCCTTTATGCTTACTGCCAAGCAGTAGTAGCTATAGTTTTTGGCCAACAATCCTCCCACCTTGTCCCTCATTCAATATTCTTCACTTTGACCCATCTCACAACACCCTGCCTGAAGCCTTGACCTCCATGTTCAACTCTGGAAGTGGCAAGAGAAGCCCGTTTCAGACGAACCTGTCTTTTGAATCAAGTATACATTGCTTAACACTACCTGTAATTTCTCTCTAGGTTTATCTTGGATTAGAAAACTAAACAAGATTGAAGCAGACCTTGACTTCCCTCAGGGTTCTTTCAGATTCAGTGGTCCAAAGTATCTCCCTAGTTCTTTCAGTCACCGGACGTAGTACACTCAGCAGCTACATGCAGAGAAACTCTCAGCCATGTCCCCGCCATGAGAATGAGGGGAAAAAAAAGACTTAGAATCATAGAAACGTTGACCTGGAACAGATTGAGAGATCATTTTAATCTCACCCCCTCATTTTCCAGATGAGAAAACTCATGCCCAGGAAGGAAAAATGACTAGCCAAAGGTCATGCATCTGAGTGGTTACTGGCAGAACCGACACCAGAACCGAAAACTTTTGACTGCTAATTAAGCATTCTTTCCATTGCCTCATACCACCTGGCAGGGAGATGCATGAGGAACCACTGAAACTGGAAAAATCAGCCTCCAGCACGACACTCTTCTCTGATCTGGGGACAGTGGTCTTTCTCTATTTATTGGAAAGACCAGTACTTTTTAATTTTAACTACAAATTATGAATGAAAAATAAACAATCATTACCAACCAAAGGCACAGAAAATCAAGACAACTTCCACTGTTACCATTTAAAATTCACACAACTCTACTTGACCATTAATCTAGAGCTGAGCTAAAAGAGGAGATACTGGTCACATGTGGCTGTTTGTTTACATCAATTACAATAAAATAAAATTAAAAATTAAGTTCCTTGGTAACGTCAGCCTCTTGTAAAGTATGTAACAGAGAATATGATTAGAAATTGCCATATTGGACAGAAAAGATATAGAATATTTCTATCACTGTGGGAAATTCTATCAGACAATGCTGATATTCCAGAACATACCAGTCTATGAGATGAGTATAATACGGAAAACATCATACTGATGAATTCTAAGTTGGAAATATAGCCTTTTTTTCCCCCCAGAACATAATGACTTGATAAAATATTCTAGGTTTTTGATAGAAACTGATAGGTTTCTGATAGAAACTGAATCCTAGGAAATTTATTTACATGGCTCTCCCAAGCTTTACAAGCAGTTAGTCACAGGGTTGGGATTGAGTGTCAAGTTGCCTAACTCTTAAGGAAGTGATTTTTTCCATTAAACTTGCTGACTGGCTGAAACTAACAATATGGTATGCTTCACCCTCTTTAAGATGATATGGGATAAAATATCTATGCAGCATCCACTCCTCCATGTTTTCAAAGGATGACTGTGGTACAACAACTTAGACATAATGATTCCGGATCTATGTGGTTTTAATGGAGCCAATCTATCCAGGGTAATCTGAAGGTGAGAACAGGACTCACCTATGTCGTCAATCAGCATACTCCCGACCCCTGGACCACAGTGATCAGTTCACGCACAGATGACTCAAGTCATTCCATCAATTCAGAGGCTCTTGTTGGAATTACTGGGCAAGAGACACGGGTTTTCTGCAGGGGCTGCTAAACTGTAAATATGTCAGTCTGGGGCTCCTATGAGCCATCTTGTCTCAGCGGAGAGGAGAATCTAACAAAGCATGACGCCAACATAAAAAGAAAGCAGAACAAAACATGGAGCTAGACCAAGTCCTGGTGACAATTATTTGAGTGCCTGAGCCCAGCTGTGTCTGGGCTTTCAAGTTCTGTGGGCCAAGAGACTTTTCCCCCATTGCCAGCCAGTCTAAGTTGGGTTTTGACATTTGTACATGACTAATACAGGTATTTCTTTCCTCAAAGAGATTAAGAAGTAATCGTGTTAATATCTCCAATCAACCTTGAAAAGCACAGCAAGAGGGAAACACCAAATTATAAAGCACATGATAGCAGCAGCAAATCTCGGTCCATGTGATGCCATGCTGGGAGGGATTCCCCGCGTCGGCCCCAAGTACACTCACACTGTCTCAGTCATGGATCAATTACGAAGTTTCAATTCACCATATGTGCATTTTTCTTTCGATCACCCAAATTTACAAGTTTCTTATCAGGTGGGCCTGTCACTTCACTTTAAAATTCAATAAAGTGTCTTCTGTTCACAAGCCCTGGGAATTTCTTCAAGACATTTTACCATATTAAAAAAACAAAAAACAAAGAAATCCCCATCCCCCATCCCAGCAAGGTCTCATGATGAAAGTACATATCAGACTTCTTGGTCCAATGGGTTTTCACTCAAAACTCTTTTACTGTCCTTTCCCACAAACCCTGCAATGGCTCCTCAGTCCTGAATTCAACATTAAAGTTTCTCTTTTTTTCTAGGTCCAGTGTGTCAAACTAGGACAGCCATACTTTTTTCCAGTCTGGCAATAAATGATTTAGGAAGCCTGTCAACAACTACTTTAGTATCATCCACATACAGTTGGCCCTCCTTATCCACAGGTTCCTCATCTTCAGATTCGACCAACCATCAATAGAAAATATTAAGGAAAAAAATATCTAGAAAGTTCTAAAAAAGCAAAACATGAATTTGCCACACGCACGCAACTACTTAACATGGCATTTACACTGTATTTTACAACTATGTGCATAGCATTTACATTGTATTAGGTATTAATCTAGAGATGGTTTAAAGTATATAGGAGGATGTGAGTAGGTTATATGCCAATACTATACCATTTTACATAAGCGACTTGAATATCCTCAGACTTTGGTATCCAGAGGGTCTTAGAACCAATCCTCAATGGAAACAGAGTGAGGATTGTATTTTGGGAGATAAATTCTGTCTTTACGGGGCCCATTTCACAATGTTCACTGTGTAAGTTATATTGTTTGCAATTAGCTTCTGAGACCAGGCATATATTAAGAGGATGGGTTTTTATACATTAATCTCCCTTTAAATAAAAGGCTTTCCATTCTCCCTTATAAAGTGATTTTTTAAAATTAATCAGTTTGACTATATGGATTTCGGGCATAAAACAGTTGTTCTCCATTAGTGGTTTATTTATTTCATTTAATGATCCTTCTGTCCAGCTTATCAACAACTTAAAGCTACATTTTTTTCCTTCAATCCAGCTTCTTCACTTAACCTTATTAATACCTGGCATCCAAAATTTAATTTGTTTTCCTATTATTATCAAATTCTAGCCAAAGATGAATGAGGTTCTAGGATTTAAGGTTTTTACTAATAATATTAATAACACCCTGGTGTCTTAAAGTCATCATAAACAAGTCCATCAAGTTCTGATGATATCATTGGTAACTTTTGTTAAGTGTGTGTCACATGCTAGGTGTCTCAGGCTGGATGCTTTCTGTTCCAATTTTCAAATGGTCCTTACCTCAAGCTTGTGAGATGAGCATCATCTTTAGCCATTTCACTGACCCATGATCAAAAGTGAAGACTTAAAGATCATGCTCAAGATCCCAGTGGCAGGTCAGGATTCAGACCTGTGCCTCTAAATCCAGACTAATTATTTTGATTGCGCAGCCAACAATTCTAAAATTTGAATTAAAATATCAGTTTGAAATTATTCATAACTATATTCTTTGTAACCTTAAAGCTGAAATCATATCTCATGTTGGCATTTGGCCTTTCCCATTGTCTGCCCCTGGGCAAGGGGGCAAAAAGAGGTCTCAGCTCGCTCTGGCTCTGCCCAGCAGTTACAGTTTACTCACAGAGGATGGCTGGTTAATTCCATATTGAGATATGTGAGCCTTGCCTAGAAAGGAATCTTCTAATTCTTCATGTGACAATGTAATCTAGCAATGTTGTCATTGCACAATTTACTGAGAAAACAGTATGTAGAGGGACACTCTTAGTGTCATGCTAATTGTATCTTTGGAGAACCTGGAATCGCTGTTGCATTTTCTAATCTTCAGCATCTCTAGCTGGTCAAGAGATAAGAGCTGCAATCATAGACCAGATAAGCCATCTCCAATTTCACCATCAGTCACTGAGAGGTACATTTGACAAAACCCGAGTCTAATGAGAGGTAGGGATTGAAATCCTGAGTTCTGTCTTGCCAGACACTTTCCAAGAATGTCTCTCTTCTAAATCTTGAGCGATATCTAATGTGACCCTGGGCTGACAACTCCTGCCGCAGAACAAAGCAGATAACCAACTGATGGAAGATGAAAAGCTATTTGCTTGATCCACCCCTTGCTTCCACTCCAGTCTACTTTCAAATGTAACACATTCAGCTGGAATTGCAGGCTACCACTCCACCCGGCACTGGGGCATGGAATCGATATATGCACAACCACGGAGCATAAGCATTACAGAAAAATAATGGCTTTGGAAGCACGGGGCCCCCTACCCCAACACAAGCTACATGTGTGTTCACAGACGGAAATGAACGGCTGTTTACCCTGAAGGGCCCATAAGAAAAATGCAGTCACCTTTACAGTAAAATGTAACTTAACTATTCAACATGCAAGAAACTGAAAGAGAGCCAGGAATGAAATTCAACAAAGCGCTCTTCTAGTTCCTTGGGTTTCTTAGGGAGAGTTCAAGCCACTCAAGAGCCATGCAGGCCCCTTATAACTGAACCATATGGGCAGTGTGATCCCAACACCAAGGTGGGAAAGGTTCATAGGCTCACTTCTCCGCTGCATAGGTCAGGGAAGAGAGTCTGTGTGATCCCGTATCCCGCCTCACTCAGGAGGCACGTTTCACAAAGCCAGAGTTGAATGGTGATTAATTGAACACAAGAAACAATACAGGTTTTTGTCTGGCAATGGGTTATGCAACAGAGTAATGTCAACAGGCTCCAGCCACACCAGAGCACTTCTGACCATTTCCCGGATGCAACAAATAAGGGCACGCATTCCTTGTTGGTGGCTCACACAATGACAACAAAAGCCATCCCAAGCTTCCTGTTGAGAGATGCCAGCAGGTATTGACACAAGCTTAAGAGTGTCTTTCTGAGACTTCTGTGGTTTAGCACTTTGTCAAAACAGGATACTATTTAAATTAAAAATTTACTGATTCAAGTTCAGAAAAACCCTGCTTTGCTGTTTTTATAACCAAATTCGTGGGTGGGGAAACTTTGACCTTTATTTTTTCTTTTCTTTTATGCCACCTTATATGGGGCTGAGAAGGTGCTATATTTAGCAAGCAAGTTTTGAGAATAAGGTCTAAGCAAGATGACTATCACTTTCTATGAATTACTGTAGATGTGAAATCATGGACTTGTTATATTATGCAAAAGCGACTCAAGTGAAACAAACAAAAATATCTGTTTGCATACATAAGTTTTGTAAAAATCTTGGTGGGGACAAAAAGGGGAAATACACATCAACTCACCACAGCATACTGTGCTTCCCATGTGATTCGTGTTGAGCATGAAAAGTATTTCTTTAGCGAAGAAAGCTAAGTCAGGACTATAAGACTACAGAGAACAGAGCCAGTGGTCAACCAGAAGGATCACAGTGGTGACTACCTTAGTGCAGAAGTGGATAGAGCCTCCGTGAACTGTGGAAGCCTTGCCAAGCCTGCGTCTGTCCAAGGGTCAGGGGCGGGCGGTGGGGAGCGGATTTTCCACCTGCTGCCCCCTCAATCTTAAATATTCTTCTTCTAGACACTTGCAAGACTCAGCTGAGGTCTCCACTCAAAGATCAGTTCCTCAAAGAGGTCTTGCCTGGCCGGTCAATCTACCAAGGGAATCTCATCACCACTGTCTAGATCTTAATCAGGTTTGTTTTCTTAACAGCCTTCATCATCTGACATCTGGTGATTATTATTATTTTGCATATAGGTTTAATGTCCCATAAGAATGTCAGCTCCATGAGTTCAGGAACCCTGTCTGCTTTGCTTGACCCTTATGAAACACTGTCTAACCAAATATAGTTACCCAGTGATTTGTCAGAGGTTGGACAGGGAATCTTCTTATAGTCTATTCAAGAAGACTCTGCAAGAACTTCTTTCTCTTAACCTTCCATCTGACCACCTAACTACTAACAAAATCATTCTAGTAACATCAGACCTCTAAGATGCTGAAGCTGGAGAGGCCACTGGACGGAAATGCTGAACTTCTGATTCTACCTCAAAATCACTATGCGATAATCTCCAAGCTCTCACCACTCTGAGAATACACAACTTCTCAGTGTTCAAGGAGGAAAGAGTGGAGGAAATTTGGAGAATGTGACAAATCTAGTTCCTCGAACATCATGGTACAGTTCATCTCTTCTTGAGTCAATTTTTCTTATTAGTCACAGGGAACTCTCTTAAGTAAAGTGAACGCCACTTTGTCTGATGGCTTTGAACCAAGAGGGCAACAGGTGGCCTTTACCCTTTAATTCTGCCCAATCCAGCTGAGGGATAAGATACGTGGCAAGCTGCTACCCTGGCTCACTTGGGCAATGACTCTCCATAGGATCAGCCCCAAATTCTCATCCGCTAGTATGCATGCTTTCTGTAGTCTTTTCCAACACTGGATCAGGGCTAGTCTGTGTGATGGATAAATATGGCAAAGGTAATGATACATGATTTCCAGAGCTAGGTCACAGAAGACTTGGATCATCCTGGGGGAAGCCGGCTGCCATGCTATGAGACTTCCAAGTGGCACTCTGGAGACATCACCATGAGCACAGATGGTTTCCTGCCACGTGAACTGTCTTGGAAGCAGATCCTTCAGGCCCAGGGTAGCCCCAGCCTCACAATTTTACCTGCAACCTCATGCGAGACCATGATTCAGAACCCCCATGAGCTACTCCCGTATTTATGACCCAGAGAAAATGTGTGAAATAATAAATGTTACTACTGTGGCTTGAAGACACTAAGTTTTGTAGTTACACAGTAGCCAAACTTTATATGGGAAAAAATGTATCATCCTGTCTGATGTACGCTTTTCTCCTGGAGGGAAATACGCCCCCTGCCCCACCCTGGCATTATGGGAATAATTGCTATTTCAGAGCCCCAGGTAAGAACGTGAAGTTTCAGCTTTATGTGGGCAGCAGTTAGAGAAGACGTCACATTTACAGTCAGGATGCCCAGGGATAAAGAATCCAGAACTCCCAAATCCCTGAGCTCAAGGTGGCCAGCGGCAGACAATCAAAGCCCTCCCGACTCGGGTGGATCTGTTAAAGGAGCATCTGGCTCCTGGGAAGAAGGGGCTACAGGAGACGGACAGTTACTGAAAGGAACTGTGTAGCAGGCTCAAATCTACAGTAAGGTCGGGAGGAGCCATACTTCTGAGCTCCAGATAACCAATGCCATGGAGAAATGCTGCTCCAGCTTCCTTTTTTTTTTTTTTTTAAAGGATAAGGAGTTATCCTTGGAGTCAAATTATTTTCCAGTTATCCCTGGAAAATGGAATTTTCATGGGAACCACATCAGCATTTTTTACCTTTGCAACTAACTCTACAAATCAAACAGCGTCCAGCCTGCCGACCCGCAGTTTGCAGTCTCTACTTGACTTCTTGCTTCCCACATTCTTCTCTTGTTCTAATCGAAACCTCAAATTTCCTACTTTCTATAATTTCAATTTCCTAAGCTTCTTCCACATTTTCTTGGACAATTTCATGCTTTTTATTTTATTATTTTTTTAATTTCATGCTTTTTAAAACACGACCACCCTATTTGTATCTGAGTAGTCCTACTTGCTGTTAGAAAATATTTGTCCCTTTTGAAAACAAATGCAGTTAACAAATGTGGCAAAACAGAAGTGAAAGAACAAGTGTCTTGCAGGTGTGTGGAGAAGTGCCCTTGGGGGAAAAGTGACAAGGCAGTGGAGAGTGACAAATGAGCAAGTGAGCTCCGCCTAGAAGCTCCTCAGAAGACAACTTTAAAACCCACGCCTTGCTTCCCAACACATCAAGACCCAAGGAAAGGAAGAGTTCCAAGGAGATTAGAGTCCTCTCTGGTCCTGCTTGCAGCCATGAAGCTATAAACTCAACGAGAAAATATCTGGACAACTTCCTCCTTAGAGTGGAGAGGGGAATAGGAAGGGGTTGGGAAGTGAGGCGAATGCGCATCACACATCTCTTTTCTCATCAGCAGGTGCAGCTAACTGTCCCGTCGCAAGGGAAGCGGGTCCCGGTACAGATGTGAACCTCCACTCAGCACAATCTTGTCGGGAGAAATCTTTAACCCACTGAGTGTATATGAAAGATCTGGAGACGATATACATCTGTAACCACCCTAAAAGCAATTGCTCTGACATGCGTATTTTCAATGACAATCGCCACTCTGCCCATCTATCACTGTTGAAAAAAAATCTTAACGTTACATAAAATTCCAATTCGTTCTGTGCTGGGCAGTCGAGGATCTCACAAGTGATAACTTATGACTAACATCATAATTAAGATGATAAGAGCACTGGCTACAAGGGTAAGGAACAGTCTGAGTGCCATGTGTCAGTTCTTTGCATGTACGTTCTTTAAACTTAAGCCTCCAAAACAATCTAACAGTTGGATATTTCTACTTTATAGAAGAATTGAAGAAGTAAGCTAATCTGGACAAGGCCATACAGCGGGTACATGGTTGTTGAATTTGGGTATCTGACTCTAGAGTCATAACAACTAAGCTTTGTTTTCTCATTGACACCTGAAGCTAAAGATGAAGGGTAATTCCAAGTTTCCACTAACCAATCCAAACAGTCAACCAATAAATTTAATTCTAATATTATTACTGTTATTAATCTAAGTGGACAGATCACTACTCATTATATCACTGTTGATAAAACACAGACCTATAAACTTCATGCCTGGGAGGCAGGTGTGAGAAGCACAACTATGAACAGCTTTTAGAAGCAAAAAATGAAGTCCAAGGATTTGGTTTTTGGCAAAGCCAATAGAAAACCATGGTGTGTCAGTCTCTGCCCCTGAGAAAGAAGGCAAGAACAAGACACTTGTGGGACCCTTAGGGCAACATCAGTGGAAAGTGAAGGTCACGTTCCTCCCCCTCAGACTGAGGAACAGAGGAGGCTAGTCTGTGGGACCAAAGTAAACCTTCGATAGAAGGAAACTTTCAGAGGAAATGATTTAAGCTTTTTTGGTGAGAAGGGTATTTTTCAAATTCTCTTTTGAAGTTCTTATTTCCATCTTAAGTCTACACAAATAAAAATAATCATCAGTTTTCAAAGAGACTTGTGGTTCACTGCAGGGGAGGGAGTTTGGCTTGGTTTCCTTCAATGAAACTTCCAGGACTTTGGAGTTTTTCTTATTAGAAGGGAAAACTTCAACCCCCAGGGAAAGACATTAGCTGTTTCCAGAAATTATGGCATTATTGTCCTGCCAGATAGCCATTCAGTAAAAGAAGGGTACAGAAGATATAGTATGTGACCAGAAGTTAGAGACACACATTTAGGAGATGTATGAAGAAGCCACATTTAAAAAGACTGCCTTTTCATCTTTCATCAGGAGGATATATTTACCGAAATATTTTCGAAGCCAAAAAATTTCTAGAACAGCACTATCCAATGGATTTTCTAAGATGATGGAAATATTCTCTATTTGCATTGTCCAGAATGGTAGCCACTCCCACTTATGGCTACTTAATTAGAAGTAAATACAAATTAGGAAGTAGGAAGTCAAGAGATACCTGGAGTAAAAGGCAAATCTGGCCTCGGAGTACAAAATGAAGCAGGTCAAAGGCTAACAGACTTTTGCCAAGAGAACATACTGGTCATAGCAAACACCCTCTTCCAACAACACAAGAGAAGTCTCTACATATGGACATCACCAGATGGTCAATACCAAAATCAGATTGATTATATTCTTTGCAGCCAAAGATAGAGAAGCTCTATACAGTCAGCAAAAACAAGACTGGGAGCTGACTGTGGCTCAGATCATGAAGTCCTTATTGGCAAATTCAGACTTGAATTGAAGAAAGCAGGGAAAACCACTAGACCATTCAGGTATAACCTAAATCAAACCCCTTACGATTATACAGTGGAAGTGACAAATAGATTCAAGGGAGTAGATCTGATATAGTGCCTGAAGAACTATGGACGGAGGTTCGTGACATTTACAGGAGGCAGAGATCAAGAACATCCCCAAGAAAAAGAAATGCAAAAAGGCAAAATGGTTGTCTGAGGAGACCTTACAAATAGCTATGAAAAGAAGAGAAGTGAAAGGCAAAGGAGAAAAGGAAAGATATACCCCTTTGAATACAGAGTTCCAAAGAACAGCAAGGAAAGATAAGAAAGCATTCCTCAGTGATCAATGCAAAGGAATAGAGGAAAACAACAGAATGCGAAAGACTAGAGATCTCTTCAAGAAAATGAAAGATACTAAGGGAACATTTCATGTAAAGATGGACACAATAGAGGACAGAAATGACATGGACCTAACAGAAGCAGAAGATATTAAGAAGAGGTGGCAAGAATAGACAGAAGAACTATACAAAAAAGGTCTTCATGACCCAGATAACCATGATGGCGTGATCACTTACCTAGAGCCAGACATCCTGGAATGTGAAGTCAAGTGGCCCTTAGGAAGTATCATTACAAACAAAGGTAGTGGAGGTGATGGAATCCCAGTTGAGCTATTTTAAATCCTAAAAGTTGATGCTGTGAAAGTGCTGCACTCAATATGCCAGCAAATTTGGAAAACTCAGCAGTGGCCACAGGACTGGGAAAAAATCAGTTTTCAATTCCAATCCCAAGAAAGACAACGCCAAAAAACATTCAAACTACCACACTATTGCACTCATTTTACACGCTAAGCGAAGTAATGCTCAAAATTCTCCAAGCCAGGCTTCAATGGTACATGAACGGTGAACTTTCAGATGTTCAAGCTAGATTTAGAAAAGGCAGAGGAAACAGAGAACAAGTTGATCCAACATCCGCTGGATCATCAAAAAAGCAAGAGAGTTCCAGAAAAACATCTACTTCTGCTTTAGAGACTATGCCAAAGACTTTGTGTGGATCACAACAAACAATGGAAAATTCTTCAAGAGATGGGACTACCAGACCACCTGACCTGCCTCCTGAGAAATCTGTATGCAGGTCAAGAAGCAACAGTTAGAACTGGACATGGAACAACACATTGGCTCTAATTCGGGAAAGGAGTATGTCAAGGCTGTATATTGTCACCCTGCTTATTTAACTAATATGCAGAGTACATCATGCAAAATGCCAGGCTGGATGAAGCACAAGCTGGAATCAAGATTGCTGGGAGAAATATCAATAACCTCAGATATACAGATGACACCACCCTTATGGCAGAAGGTGAAGAACTAAAGAGCCTCTTGATGACAGTGAAAGAGGAGAGTGAAAAAGTTGGCTTAAACTCAACATTTAGAAAACTAAGATCATGCCGCCCAGTCCCATCACTTCATGGCAAACAGATGGGAAAATAATTGAAATGGTGATAGACTTTATTTTTGTGGCTCAAAAATCACTGCAGATGGTGACTGCAGCCATGAAATTAACAGATGCTTGCTCCTTGGAAGAAAAGCTATGACCACCCTAGACAGCATATTAAAAAGCAGAGACAATACTTTGCAAACAAAAGTCTGTCTAGTCAAAGATATGTATGGATGTGAGAGTTGGATCATAAAGAAAGCTGAGGGCCGAAGAATTGATGCTTTTGAAATGTGGTGTTGGAGAAGACTCTTGAGAGTCCCTTGGACTTCAAGAAGGAGATCCAACCTGTCCATCCTAAAGGAAATCAGTCCTGAATATTCATTGGAAGGACTGATGCTGAAGCTGGAACTCCAATCCTTTGGCCACCTGATGCTTAGAGCTGACTCACTGGAAAAGATCCTGATTCTGGGAAGGACTGGGGGCAGGAGGAGAAGGGGATGACAGAGGATGAGATGGTTGGATGGCATCACCGACTCAATGGACATGAGTTTAAATGAACTCCGGGAGTTGGTGATGGGACAGGGAGGCCTTGCTTGCTGCAGTCCATGGGGTCGCAAATAGTCAGACATGACTGAGCGACTGAACTGAATTGAAATACAAATTAAAAATTTAGCTCTTCATTGGCACCAGTCATATTCCATGTACTCTGTTCTTTTATGTTCCCAGAGTTCCCTTTTTTACATCATTAGCATATTCCCTATACCATATTATAATTCTCTCTCCAGTTTCAATTTGACAGAAGGACTAAGAATTGTTCAGTTCTGAAATCCAGTACAAGATAGGGTCCAGCACACAAGAGGTAAATAATAAACAGGAACATACTTGTAAGTGGATAGATGTTAAGTAAATGAATGAGTCAACCCTCTAGTCATGCTCACATTTATTTCCTAGGGGCCTTGCTGTCAGATAAGAATTGCTATAGCATTTTCAATAAATGTTAACATCAGATGAGTCTGAGATTTTTTTTTAGTTCATCTATTTTTAATTGGAGCATAATTGCTTTACAATATTGTGCTGGATTCTGCTATAGATCAACATGAATCAGCCACAGGTATGTCTGTTCCCTCTTGAAGGTCTTTTCTGTCTCCGACTCCACCCCACCTCTCTAGGTTGTCACAGAGCCCCACGTTGAGCTCCCACTGTCATGTGGCAAGTTCCTACTGGCTGTCTATTTTACATATGGTAATATGTGTGTTTCCATGCCACTGTCCAAATTTCTCCCACCCTCTCTTTCCTCTACTGTGTGCACAATTCTGTTCTCTCTGTCTGTGTTTCTACTGTTGACCTGCAAACAAGTTCACTAGCACCATCTTTCTAGCAAATCTGAGATCTTAATGATGACAATTACATTATTAAAGATCCAAATGAGACTTAGATCTTACTGAGGACGACAGCAATAATAGAGATCAATAATCTCATGAAAATGCTGGGGGCTTTGCATCCAATGACTGTGTTCTCTATCAGTTTCCCTCCAAGCACTGCTTTTTTTCTTTCTAACATGAGGGGAACATACTTTTTTCTTGTTTTTCATCTACCTTCCTTATAAAACTAGTATGTTGCCAAGATGTCCAAACTTCTCCTCCCCAAGATGTCCTCAAGATCAAACCCAAACTTCTTCACCCAGGAGTCCACACACTTTTTCTGTCAGAGGCCAGACAATAATATTTTAAGGTCTTGCGAGATATACAACTATACAAAGAGAAGTCCCAGTCAGCAAAATGCATGAGTATGGTTCTATTCTGATAAGACTTACTTGTGGACACTGAAATCTGAATTTCATGGATTTTAATGTTTCATGAAATATTATTCTTCTTTTGATTTTTCCCAACCATTTAAAAATATAAACAGCTTGTGAGTCCTACAAAAACAAGCTGTGGGATTTGGCCCACTGGTCTATGTTTGCCAACTGCTGCTCTAAAACCTGGTCCCAGCTCAAGTACTTCCTATACAAGTTATAGGTCTAAGAGATACAGAGATATCCTGACACTGATGGAAAAGAACTCTGACAAGTTGATAATCAAGAGCTCTGCTGTCCAGCAGCTCCAGGGACCAAGCAGGAGCCCAAGCAGGGAAGTGTCAATTTCAATGGAGGTATTGGTAAATGGTGACAGTGACCGTGGTCCTCATTCACCCACTCACCCTGTGAGAAGCTCCAGTTGCTGTCACCATCAGCTGAGCAGCCAGATGAAGACCTGGCTGCTCTCACTATCCTTTCCTAAACCAGTTTTGTCGAGACTTCTATTAGTCAAATCCTGATCTACATCAGAGTTTTTGCAAGCCCGTTAATTATGCCTTTGATCTGTCGTTACATTATCTTCAATTAAGCATTAATATATTGTGCATGAACTGACACTGTGACATGCAAAATGTTAAGGTTCCTGGAATACATTTCCTGAGCTCGTATTCTAAACAGAGCTGTGTAGGCAGTGAAATATTTATTTTCAAATTCATCTGTGTACATTTTCAAAATTACTGCTCTTGAAATTTTTTTTTTACATTTCTGACCTGCTGTTCATAAGTCAAAGAATATATATAATCTCTTTTCTTTTTGTACAACTCCAATCGGTAAATTATGTTAAAAAAAAATGGAAAGGAAAAAGTCAGATTGGCTACATGCCGACAGATGGTGAGTATTCAGCCCTCCTACAGCTGGTGTTAAAGAGAAATGGTCCCCAAGTGCCCTTAGGACCTCATGGACCATGCAGCTTTAAGACTGTTTTGCCTTCATCAATTAACAATCTTCAAATTCTCAAACAGTTGCAGAATGAAGAGGCGTCTATGTTAAAAAGTCAAGTCAGACATGACAAGTGTAATACAGGTGAGGAGGCATAAGACACCCAGTTTATCTTTCTGGCTCCATGTTGTTGTTTTTTTTCCCCTTCCTGTATTTTGCAAATGAGCAGAGTAGGTATTTGTTTATAAAGACTGACAGAATAAAGGCTCTAGAGAAACACAGCTCTACATTTTAAATAACATTCAAGTTCCTGAATGAGGCATGCCCTCAACTCCTAGAAACCAGGTGTGACTGAGATGTGGGCCAATTTCAACACTTACCTGAAAGATATCCAAATGACTTTGTTAGGAAATCGAGTTTAGTGATCTCATGAGACTTATAGTATATTTCCCAACTTGGGAAGGCCTGGAAATACCATCAAAATGGGCACATATCATAAAAATGTGGTCTACAGTTCCATTCCAAAGCAGAAATGCACAAGTGTATGGAGAAAGGGAGACCAGCTGCATATTTAAACGCCCCGCCCCAGATAGACCCTCAATATGACACCACCTGTATTATCCTTTGTTCTCATTCCCTGGACTGAAGAGGACTCCAAGGTTAATGGGCTGCGTGGCCCACCTAATGATTACACAGTACATTCTGCCTCCTTATATAGTGCAAGTCCTCTAAGGGCAAAACCCAGGGATTCCCTAACATCTTCTGATGGCGACTGCTTGCTCACATTGGTGAGACCAAGTCAGAGAGTTTATCTCAACTGCCCTAAAAGGAGGCTAGGAGACAAAAACATGAGGGAAAACTGAATGAAAGAGATGCTGAGATTTCAAGTTGGAAAGGAACTTACCTGTCACTTTGACAAGTGGTCTTAACTATGGGGATGCATAAAAAAGCACTTTTGAAGTCTTTTAAACCCATGCTTCGGCCCCATCCTCCAATTTTTATTCATAGACAGAGATCAGTAATCTAGCTATATTTTAAGAAGCTTTGAGACCTAGATCTTGATGATGATAAACATTTCTGACGTGCCTCCAGGTTTGAGAACCACTGACTAATCTTTCGTAGGTAAGAAATGGAAACTTACAGAGGTAAGCCACTTTGCCAAAATCAGACACGTTTGGACGAAAAATGCAAACAGTGGAGGAAAACAGCATCAGCCTATGACTGAGTGTTGCAAGACAGCACTGGGTGGAAGAAGTACCATTATGTTTTGGATTCAAAAAGGAGCCATTCACATTTGGAAACATCCTACATCTATCTCTTTAACTATCTATAGAGTATCTATAAGATATTTTTTGGCTAATGGAAGTAAAGGGCTTTAATGTAATAAACTCAGATGCATTATGCAAATAACCCAGATTGGAGTAAGAAGTCTTGAAAGGGTGCTTTCCTCAATTTCACACAAGTACAGTTGGCCCGCATATTTGCAAGTTTTGCATGTTGGGGGTTCATCCAACTGTGGATCAAAATATCCATCCATGGTTGGTTGAATCCATGAATACAGAACCCCAGGATATGGAGGGCTGACCATTTTGACTTGAGCATCTGAGGGTTTGATATCCTTGCTGCTGCTGCTGCTAAGTCGCTTCAGTCGTGTCCGACTCTGTGCGACCCCATAGATGGAAGCCGCTTCAGTTGTGTCTGACTCTGTGCGACCCCATAGACAGCAGCCCACCAGGCTCCCCCGTCCCTGGGATTCTCCAGGCAAGAACACTGGAGTGGGTTGTCATTTCCTTCTCTAGTGCATGAAAGTGAAAAGTGAAAGTGAAGTCGCTCAGTCGTGTCCGACTCTTAGCGACCCCATGGACTGCAAACTACCAGGCTCCTCCGTCCATGGGATTTCCCAGGCAAGAGTACTGGAGTGGGGTGCC
>SJYV01003135.1:868677-952099 GCA_006410875.1 Neotragus pygmaeus | reverse complement strand
TTTTTTTTTCCCCACTCTTGATCCTGTGGCTCTCATAATTAGTTACCTGGGGCTGCAATCCAATTTGAAGTGATGACAAGAAAGTGATCCATGAAAAAGTAATAAGTTAAATCCAATTTCAGCCTTCCTCTAATTAAATGCACATGGAACTAATGACTCCAACCCCAGCATTTCAGTGATAATGGTAATTAGCGAGGTGGGAGTCGCTCTCTTTTTCAACACTAGAGGTGTAAACCACAAGGTAAAATGGTAGGCGCACTCTTAATTACATGTGTCATTTTGTCAGCAATTTACACGTTTTTGACCAGTCAAGTATGTTTTTTCTTCCCCTATGTTCCTTCCCACCTCCTCGCCCCAACAATGATTATAACATACCACTTCCATGTTCCAGCACATGGAAGCTCTTAGGGCACTTCAGGCGGGAGAGTAAGAAATAACTTTTCTCTGCTGTTGTTCACTGCTGTGATATCTACGCACGTGTGTGCATGCATATGCGTCCACAGAACGACAATTAGGATAATTATGCAAGTCTTAGTCTCTTAATTGAAATCTACATATTTACAGTGGGAATTAGTTTTTGTTGGTTCAGTTTTATTTTTGCTTACGATATGACAAATACAATAAATTTGTTTATTGATGGAAAACAGAGCACTCAGTAGATGCTGAGTAAATATACACTGAAGGAGAAGGAATAATTAACTTCTAGGTAACATCCTGGTTGCCTATAGTCTTAAGACACCTGGCTTCTTAGCCTTTGGTTGTCATTGTCTGTGTACTCTGTAGCAAGTCACTTAACCTCTCTGAAGTTCCATTTTTTCTCTTCCATAGAACGGTTTCATGATACTCCCTACACTACAAAGTAGCTGTGGAGCTAGTTCATGAACCTTAATTATCTTTTACATGGAAACATACGTGCGTGTTGACACAGACACACTTACACTTCAAATATTAGCATGACACTTGCATCTTAACGTTCAGATACGTGTAAGCGAGTACCATATAATTCAGTGTACAAACTGGGATACTTCTAAGAGTCAGAATAATTAACAAATCCACTCAGTCAACAGGCACAGACTAGGGCTGTTCTGGACAGAGGGTCACCTTATATACAGCTGAAGTTGAAACAGCAAAAATGAGGGAACTCATTATGACACAACTCACATGAGGTTTGGTGCCAAGGACAAAACATTATTTTGGGAAAAAAAATAATTTTTTTTCCAGCAAGATAACTGAACCTTGGCAAACAGATGGACTTTTTGAACTTTGTGAAACCTTTGGAAGGATGCAAAATTTTGTGTGCTTGTGCATTTTTCTAGAAAGGGGCCCTGTTTCTATCATATTTTCAAAGGTGTGCAAAATCTGAAAGAATCAATAACTTTTTAAAAATATCTTTTCTATTTTATTGTTTCTTATCATAACATATTTTTGGGGGTTTGAGAATTCTTCAAAGTCATGTGGTAACAACAAAGTCTTAAAAGGTACCAAAATTTCAACACTTCCTGTCAATCTCCTGTCAGGGATACCAATTCTAGACAGTGAAAACTCCAGACAGTAAAAAAAAATCTGCCTCCCTCTCCTGAATTACACGCTTTACTAATTCATTGCATAGGGATACTTTTAAAGGGTCAGTATTTCAAAACCACTCTATTTCACTATCTATCACATAAAATCATAGTTTCCTTTAAAGGTTTCCTCTTACCAATTTATTCCTCAGTGAATAACGGGGAAATGATACGAGGTACTAAGATTATATGTGACATTAATGCCAAGCAAAATGCTGCCTAAAGCACGTTTTATATAACTGCAAATAAAAATGCTAAAAAAACACCTGCTGAATCTTGCATTTTAACCTCCTCCACTTAAGAGCTAGAGTCCTCATTATAATCCTGAGCTTCCAAAGGGATGAAAAGGCTGACCTTCCAGTTGATTCCACCAGCTCTCCTTCCAGTGAAATAGCCCCCTGCATGAAAGGCCTGCATATGAGATAAACTTGGAAGGAGGGGATGGGCAAGAGAGAAAAGTATCAGACGACCGGTTTCAAGTTCCAGTTCTTTATACATGGCCTGAAACTGTGGTCAGCTCTCCACGGTAAGCAACACACAAGGTTTACTTTCTTTCTTAATGTGAATGCTGCCAGAATACACATGTACTTTTACTTTCTTAGGAGAAAATGTGTCATTTGATTTCCTTCCAGTTTATGTCCTCCTGCCAACAATTAAAATGCTTAAAGAACCCAAATGAATTACTACCCAGAAACGGTGGTCAAAGGTCCAAAATGTGATCAATAAAATTGCTCATCTACTCACAAATTAATCTTCAGCCAGTAAAATTACACATTTTCGAGGTTATGAGCACACCTGCACTGTTAAGCATTTATTTCACTTGTTTTAGCAATCTTCAGAAGTAGATAAATATTTATAAAAGCAAGCCTTCTATTTTTACTCACACACAATTTTCTTCTTGTGGCAAAACCTGGTTAATTCTTTCACAGCTCAAAAGCATCCTGCAGGCAGGGTCTGTCTCCTAGACGGGTCTGCATCTCTGATCACCAGCCTGATGTCCCACAAGTTGTAGCTGTTTCACTAACATTCGCTGAGTTGCATTTAATTAATTCAAATCCTTCTGAGGCTGAATTTATGATGGGGACAATTTCCAATTTTCACTCATACCATTCATAAAAAAATTTGCAAAGCAAATTAATAGACCAAATAAGGAGCTATTTAGGTTCCTAAGTAGAATATTTTTCCAGAACTTCAGAAGCAGTATCTGTACCCGATTCATGCCTTCACGATAAACTACAATGTCACCCAAGAACGCAACCAGCTCAGATTTAGATTTAGCTCAGGACGTGTATCTGCGAAGAGTGTCATGTCTCGCTTATTTACTCTCATTTTGCTGAAATTAGTCCAAATCAATGATGTTTGACTACATTTGGTGATCTCTGTCGAGTAACCACTTATAACCTCCTCTTAACTTTCCATTTTCTTTTGTTTGTATCATCAGCCTGTGAAGCTGGAGAGCGCTGCCAAACCTAAAGCAGGGAAGTGTGAGATTTGCTTAAAATATGAGTCACAGTATATTTGGGGATTTGGGTTTCTCTCTTTTTTTTTTTCTTCAAGCTATCAGCAGATCAAATCCTTCTTCCTTGTCAAGCCTTCCTCTGTGCGGAAGATCTGAAATTCACTAAAATAGGTCTAGGTAGGAAGGGTAACGAGATCAGAGAGGAGTACTGTTAGGGTCTGCGGCAGGATTTCCCTTTCATGTCAGAGCCACTCTGGCTGAGATGCCCCAGCTAGGACATGGCTCGGCAAGACATATTTAAATGTGAAGGTTATTCCTTTCACGAATCACCAAGTCTACATATGTATTTTTACAGCAAGGTAACATGCCATTTGGCCTTGGTTAGTAAAAATGTTTCCTGTTTGTGGAAGGCCAGGCAATCGAATAAAACTACGTGAATCTGCATGACCCTACCAGGCAGCTGAGGAGACACAGGCTATTATGCACAGGTGTGTACACACACACACACAGGTCAACCGCTCCCCCCTGAATCAACTCTTAAAATTGGTCTAAAATCTTTGCTTGTCAGTTCTTCCACTGAAGGGGCAGGAAAGGACTCAAAACACCGTCTTTAGCTAATTCAGCATCCAACATGGCCCCCTTGCCCCGCGCTTTTCCTACAGACTGAAGTGCTCAGCAGAATGTGTTAGGCTGGTTTTGATACTGTCCTTTGCCAAGAAAAACAAAGCTCCCTGTGTCATACTCTTCTGGTGGCTAAAAACCTTGTAACAGGCAAGAAGGGGAAAATGCCCTCCAAAGGAAATCCCCTAAAACTTGACTTCATGTACTTAGCCCTAAAGGAACTTCATTGACCTTGCCCTTTGCTTATCTAAACAGGCCTTATATAATTAAAAAAGTAAATAGAAAATAAGTCTGGTCTAAAAAAATACAACTCAACACTGAAGAGCAGTTCATTAGATCATTTTGTGTGTCCTTTTTAAAATGATCCCCAACCAAAACAGTACTATACGTAAAATTTTATGCCCCCCCCCACAATAATATATTGTTATTTTCCCAATGCATCTGAGGTCTGATAAATTCCAGAGGAGTCATAGTATTTTTAAGGCTGTGAGAGCTCTGAGGGGGAGGCAGAAAGAATGGACAGTCATTTGAATCACTGAGTGACAGGCTGGGCTAGCTCCCTGTATACATTAATAAATTAGAATTTTAATTGTGTCTCTGTCTGCAGGAGATGCCCCAGTACTTTAATATGTACCAACAATTGGCTATGTTCTGGAATCTGCAATGTGGCCTCCACTGCTGACCTCTGAAACACAATTCCCAGTCTGACTACGGAAACTGTTCAGTTTGATCCTTTCAACTTATTTGAATCCTGACAAATAAGCTCACAGCTGAAAGGTCAACACAGTCATATTTCATCCTCCAGAGCTGTTCTTAAGACATCGGCACAACAAAGCACTGCTTATAGCACCTGACATGGGACCTCAGTGGCACTGGACCTCATTAAAAATGTCCCCGGCATTCATACTCACGAAAAGGCATGTGGGTTGGCGGTGGTTCTCCAAACCACTGCTTTTAGAAGTGTTAGGAATCAATGCACACTGTGACTCCACGGTGCCAAGAAAGTGCCTCTACACCATGCTGAATGTGCCCTGAACAGTGACAATTTAGAAGAACTAGAGCGTGTGGTCCAAGGTCAGTTTGATCTTTGCAGGATAATTTAGGGACGGGTACACTGGTTCTCTCTGATCTGAAAAAAGTCAACCCAAGCTAGATTCTGGGTTGACCCTGTGGTCATCTTAATCAGCATCAAGTTATACCCACCAGCTCCCACTTATAAATTCTTTTCTAGAATGTTCAGTGTGGGAAACTCAATATTGCTTTCCATTTAGGGGGCTGCCCACTCTTAGCACTGAGTAAAAGTGCCTTCCCTGTCCTGCATGTGAGCCCAGATACTCCGAGTTTAGTTTCTCTGAAATGTCTATGACCGTTTTCTGCTTCAAGTCAAAGACTGAAAGTAGATATTTGTGAACTCACTCCTTCCACTCTGCTAACTCCTGCCCTTAAAGCTTCTGAAATGAGAAGCTGCTAGTCTTTACATACAGACTGCTTGCTGATTTTTATTAATAATTTAGAAATATCTGAGAAACATCCACTGAAGAATAGAGGATGTATTACACTCATTACTAGGTGTATTGAAAATACTCCATCTTCCTCAAGCCAAATAAGTTCTTGACAATATTAACATTTTAGACTGACTAGTTTTCTCTTGTGGGAGGCTGTGCTGTACATTGCAGAAGGTTTAGCAGTATTCTCAGCCTCTCCCTACTAGATGCCAGCAGCAGCCATTCCCCCCAAGACGTGATGGCTGAAAATGTCTCTAGACACTGCCCACTGTCCTTTGAGGGGTAAAAGCACTCCAGTTGAAAACCACTGCACTGAAATAACGTGTGTGTGTGTCCCGAGTCTAGACAGATCACGAGAGAATGAGTGACATATGTGAGTACTAGGAACTTTTCCCCATTGGTAAGCGACACAGCCTAACAGGCCACCCATGCCAACAACTCCTCGGCCATCGATTAAATTGTCTCATTAGATTTTCTTACTCCCAACAACAAAACTGTTGGTTGAACAGACATTTTTCTTCCCAAAGTGTCATGCGCTACTGTTAAACAAACAAAAAGAAAATGCACTTTCCCTTTGCAGAAGATTTCCTTACATGATTTGCAGTTCTCAACACAATCCACTTCTGAATGGTTTATCAGCTATCCCAAAGTGTATAACATCAACTTAAAAAAAAAAGACTTGTTACTTACCTGAAGGGCTGGCTGTTTGTCATTCCTCTTGGGAGATTTTAACCCACTAACTTGCTGCTGCTGTTGCTGCTGGAGAAGAAGCTGTCTTGCCACTTGAAGTGCCTGGAAGGAAAAATAAAAGGAAAACATTCATATTATTACACAGGTTCAGGGTCTCCTTCACAAAATAGGATTCCAGGAAGGACACACGAGGATGAGATCTTGATTTTTCCATTTCCAGGCAAATAAAACAGCAAATCAAACTTCCCATCAGTCTAAGTTGGAAAACTTTCCAGAATTTGGATACATTTTCTTGGAGTTCGGCAATTTCATCCGCAATTCCTCGGGCATAGCAATCCATCTGCACAGACATTGGATTAATACCATAAATCTGACATGCAATGTAGAGTATTAATGCTTGGGACGTGGAGGAAAGAGGGCAGAGAGAGGCCACAAAGGAGCAGGGCAAAGTCAGGAATTTCAGAGACACTAAAGGGCTCTTTACAAAGGTACCTTCATCCTTCTCCAATTCTTCTTGAGGGAGCTTGGGAACGCGAGTTGAAAGTAACACTTTCACCTCATCTGAGTCCAAATAAAAAGGAAAAGCTGAGTAAGTGGTGGACCACCCTGCAGATAAAGGTATTTGTGAAAGAATATCAAAATGAGGTGACCTTGATGGACTATGTAAGACAAAAACTTAGTCAGTCTGACCTCTAAGTCAGCTCAAAAGGTACCTTATACACCTGTGAGCAAAACTGTGCTGAAAACAAATGGGTCTTTTGAGTGTATACCATGGGCTAGTTTTTACTTAAAGGTAGAAACTAGGGAGGTACTAGCAATTGGAGCTAATGCCAGAGGGAAAAAAGGAGATTCCTCCAAAGGGCAGAATACATGACTGAGCAATCTTTCCTCAAGTTCAAATAAAGGGACTTCTCTGGTGGTCCAGTGATTAATACTCCATGTTTCCACAGCAAGGTGCGTGGGTTAGATCCCTGCACAAGAAACTAAGATCCCACATGCTGTGTAGCCAAAAAATAAATAAAAATGAAAAAAAAAAAAGATACTATTAAAAAAAAAAGCTCAAATAAAAAAATAATACGTCACCAATAAACCTTTGTGAGGTCATTCACTGACAAAGGATTTATTAGGAATAACACCTAGCTCCACCTTTCCAAAGAGGACAGCAGGGCTGGCAACAGAAGCCAGAAGTCTGCAGACCTTTCACTAGAAAATCACATGGTAATTAGACTACCTGAATCAATTCAGCTGAGAACCAAGAAGGTGCACACGGACAAGATGTTCAGAAGGTCTGTTAAATGATGCGCTTGGAGTTTAGAGACAGGACAAGATTCACTGGGGATCACATCAATAATCATTTCTACATGACAATTATTTGTGCCTGGAAGATTCAAACAAAGATGTGGTCCACGTAGTAAAAAGATCTGACACTATAATCCTAGAAAGTGTGAAAAATGGGCTTATGATGGTAGTATATTTTTCAAAGAGGAACAGATGTCATTTACCTAAGAAAACAGTGTTTACAGTCCCAAGAAAAGTTAGAGAGACATGGGGTGCAGTGGGGAAAGGCAAGATGGCGTGGGAGTTCCCATGCAGTCAGCTCAGGGGAAGGGCAATGCAAGTGGTCAGGGGTATATGCTCACGAAAAGATTACTAAAAATGTTTAATCAGCAGGAGGACTACTTCTCCTCAAAGGACAATCTCACTACACTGAGCTTATGACTGTAGTGTGGTCACAAAAAATATTCTTAAGATGCTACGGGAGGTTGTACAGTGCCTTTGTGTCTAAGAGGTGCAAAGGGAGGCAACGAAATGGAAGCACAGATAAATCAACGGGTGAAAAAGAAAAGCTCCTGGGAAAGATGGACCCCTCCTGTCCCAGCTCCCTACTGCACCCACCCTTACTGTCCCTTCAGCAGCCTTCCGTCTAGTAAACTCACCACAACCAGCCCTTCGGATGGAGTGGACGTGCTACTGCGTCTGGGAAGGGAGAGACATGTTCGAGAAAGACTGCCTGCAAGAGCCTCGGGAAGAGAGGCTGTCTGAGAGGGGCATCTGGAAGCCAAGACGCCTGGGAGAGTTGCCTGAGACTCCAGCCTGCTGTCTCTGAGGAGGATTCACCATCACTGGACTCCGGGTTTCCTTGTCTCCTTGGAGACGCTCAGTACATGCGTAGGTGTACAAGTGGGCAGAGTGAAGATTTCATTTATATCATATAAGAAAAACAGTCCCCACTGCAAGGTGCCTGCAGGAGCAAGAACCCCTCCTCCTAACTATATATGTCCCCTTAGTTATTTCACATGAAGGTTTTACTGCTTTTTAATGTAGGAAAGGGAAGTGTTATATATTTTAATTGCTACCGTCAGAGTTCCTAGGGTGGTAGACTGATAAGCAAAGAAGGGTCTGGCTACTAGTTGGAAAGGCAAACAGAAGGTGTGGAGATGAATGTGAAAAGAATGTGCGGAGAAAGATACGGTGGGAAAGAGGAGAAAGGTAAGGTCCATCTAAGACCAAAAGGGATCAAGCCAAGAGAATCAGAGTAATGGCAACTCCAGAGCCATAAATATTTGTTAAAATAATTTTCCATGTTTCATCAAATACTTGGAGAGCAGGAATTCGATTTTCAAATACTCAATTCTCAGGGAATCTATACAATAAGCTTCTCATTTAAGCAAAAGGCATACTATTAAGTGTCCTTAAAAAAAGTTCATACACACAAAGGAACTATTCTGATATGAGCATGTTCAATGCACGGAACAAGAGAAAGCATAGGATGCAAAGTTAAGATTTTCAACAAATGTTTACTGAGCTGGCTCTATACGTCTCAAAATTAGCTACTGGAATCCTTGCAATTGTCCTGCTGGGAAGAAGGGAAAAGTCATTTATGTGTAGAACATAGTCTTCAGACCCAACATGGGATATATCGAATTACATAGTCACGTAAAGAGCACCAGCCTTTTCACAGCATTTCAGACAAAAGCCCCAGCAAAGAGAATTAAAGATAGAAGCACAGGAACAGAAAAGATTGAGGATCTTGTATGAACATGAAAGAAATTTTAGTCAAACTACTGAAGAGAGAACAAATGACGAAAATGTATGATGCATGCATTCATGCTAAGTCACTGCAGTCATGTCTGACTCTGACCCTACAGGCTTCAGCCCGCCAGGCTCCTGTCCATGGGATTCTCCAATACTGGAGTGGGTTGCTGTGCCCTCCTCCAGGGGATCTTCCCAACCCAGAATGAACTCGCATTTCTTATGTCTCCTGTACTGGCAGGTGGGTTCCTTACCACTGGTACCATTGGGAAGATCCCCTGGAGAAGGAAATGGCAATCCACTGCAGTATTCTTGCTCCCATGGACAGAGGAGACTGGGGGGCCACAGTCCATGGGGGTCCCAAAAGAGTCAGACATGAGTCTGCAACTAAACAGCTGTTTTCATCCTCAAAATGGACACAAACAGGTAAAACAACTTCAAATATTGGGATGGAGAGACAACGCTAGTGCAAGGAATTATTTATCTTGATATGAACTGTTATGAATTATCCCTTAATAATTCCCTGGCCTCCTCATCAGTATGAGAACAAAGGTGGGGCAAAGCACTAATACTCCACACCCTTCAAAAAAGTCAACTGAGGTCTCAGCCACAATGTGAAAGCCTAATTTATTAGAATTTATAAAGTGCAATGAAAGCAATCATTAAAGGGCATTTGCTTTTCGGATTGCCATGATATTTAAATCACTGTAATCTGGATTTTAAATCACCAAAAAGAAGAGAAATAAATCCTTTGTGTATGAGACTATGTGTTTGACATTATCATCATTATTATACAAATCCCCAGTATCTACCGTGTGTAGAGAGTGAGAAAAAAATGGTAATGACAGGTCGAATCCCATTTGGGAACTGCCTCGGAGACCTGTATGCAATTTGTTCCCCATACATGCTGACTTGATAGTGAATTTTACCTGTTCCGTGCACCAAAATCATGAAAAGGAGATTCATGTCTTTCATCTCAGATTCTACTGCCTGAACCTCAGAGATGTATCCCAACACAGCTAAGAAATGAGGATGGATTTTTTTACATTTTTATAATAGCATCTCAATCGTGACTGAAGAAAGGTCTCTTAAGACATATTGTTTCAAGATACAAGTAGATTCTTTGGCTTCCAAATAAAGATACACACAGCTACTGTGTGTGTGTGTGAGAGAGAGAGAATATGAATAAATAAGAACTCATAAAACACTGGGATCAACTGTGACTCAAGTTGCAGACCAACTGTTAGTGTAAGTAACTTAAAAGGCCCCATACAATCTCTGGAGACCTTTTTCTCTTGGTGACAGTTTCCTGGGCTGGGTTAAGTCAACACTTCCTTTAGAACAGATGTGACGATTGCCTGGCCTTGGATAACGTGGTGCTGTACTTGACGGCCAGGCTTGTGGGTTACAGTAAAGATACAGGTTGAAGATGTCAGCATGGAGGCAACTGATAAAGCCAGCCACTTACAGCCCAGCTGCACACAATTCTATTTATCGTTCTTCAAAAGCTAAAATCAATCGCCCTGAGAGCTCACAGGAGCAGAAGACATACCCTGCCTCCCTCTCTTCCTTGGCTGCCATCGAGGCCTCAGTCTGTTGGAGTCATCTTGTGGTAAGCACACCAGGGACCACAGCCTACACCGGGCACAGAGAGTCAGGCAGACTGGTGCTGGGTTGTGAGTTTGGTAGCATGCTAGTTAGTTTCATACTAACTGGGGACCTGGACAGTTTTGATACATTTTTCATTCTTTTGGTTCCAGATGACTTCATTCTCATCCCTGCCTCCCATTCCTAGTAAATAAGTGCCATCTGTTATTTACAAATTACATTTTACATAAGCATGTTTGCCACTTTTGAGCTATTTACATCTCGAATTCATAGCAGGTGCTTGTATTTGGGGGTGAGGCATCCTATGAGGTACACTATGTTTAGGATGTTGATCAAGGTAGCCAACATTCAAAAAACATGTTTACCATATTTTAAGAAACACTAATATGTTTACCTAAAATATGATTTGAGTAAACACATGCATATACATAAAAGCAAGCCAATAGAAGAAAATAAATTTTTTTTAAACATAACACACTTGATCATGAGGCTTGAGATGAGTATTGACACATGGAAGTCTTAAAAAAATACGAAGCACTGTGGCATTTTAGGTCAGTTCAGTTCAGTCACTCAGTCGTGTCCGACTCTTTGAGACCCCATGAATTGCAGCATGTCAATCCTCCCTGTCCATCACCAACTCCCAGAGTTCACTCAAACTCATGTCCATCGAGTCAGTGATGCCATCCAGCCATCTCATCCTCTATCATCCCCCTCTCCTCCTGCCCCCAATCCCTCAGATGTGTATAAGAGACAGTGTCAGCAGAGATGANACCATAGCCTTGACTAGACAGACTTTAGTCAGCAAAGTAATGTCTCTGCTTTTGAATATGCTATCTAGGTTGGTCATAACTTTCCTTCCAAGGAGTAAGCGTCTTTTAATTTCATGGCTGCATTTTAGGTCCTGGGTCAGCAAATTTGAGTCCGGGGACCAAATCCAATCCATTACCTGTTTTTGTTGAGCCCATGAGATAAAAATGGTTTTTTCTTATTTAAACAGTTGGGAGAATAACAACAAAATTTTTTTGACATGAAACTAACATGGAATGTAAGTTTCAGTGTCCATAAATAAAGTTTTATTGGAACACAGTCACATTCATCAGCTTCTGTATTACCTATGGCTGCTTTTAGGCCACAAAAGAGAGTTACGTACTTGTGACAGAGACTACTAATGCCTACAGTATTTCCTGCCTGGCCCTTTACAGGATAAGTTTGCCAACTTGTCATTGGCTGCTATCTGTAATCTGAGATTCTCAGAAGATTCTATGGGACACAATTTTATATAAACAGAGCTTTCAATCAGTTGGCCAGAATAATTTTAGAATTGAGCTAAGATGCAAGGATGTTACTAATTAGCTATTCTTAAAAGCTCAAACACATTTTTTTTTTTTTAATTTTCTGAGGAAGAACTGGGACAGGAAAACAGAATATATCCACGTGCTCCTCTATCTGAAATCATTTCAAACTACTTGCAAACGCTGAACACATGTTTCTTCTTCCTACAGGTCATTTGTAGCTGTTCAGAGTGGATCTCATTCTAGTATGAGGCCCTCGGCATTCAGCACTCAGCATAAAGACAGCACATGCCCTATTGGCCAGTGGAGAAGGGCTGGTGACTTCCTGTATGCCTGAGAGGCTGTCCCATTTCCAGCTTCAAAGGCTGCTCTGAGTCAGCCACCCTTCCTCTAGTTTCCTTTCCTAGATTCTCCCCACCCCTCAAGATCAAACTTGTTTCTCAGACAATTCCACAGGCTAATCAACAGGTATTGCGCAGATTGGGTAGGAAGAAAATCCAGCATTAAAAATTCATATGGGAAGTTTAGTAGGAAAGAAGTCATGTTCTCTCCTCTATTTTTCAACCTCTATAAACAACTCAAGTCCTCTAGAGAGCTTTTTCGCCTAATCTGCTATCTTGGTTCAACTCCAAAAACTAATGGCAATATTAACAGGAATACTCATCATGGAACCCAGTTTGAAGATCGCTTTGTAGTATTACCCAGAAATGAGTGTGCAGGGAAACTCCATCACCCCCTTGCTCTGGACATGGTAAGCATCCAGCGCATGATGAAAAGCAGGTCTGTGGGTTACTTTAAGAAAAGAAATGACAGTGGCAGACAGAACTAGAAGCATCTGCACAGAGCCAACAACATTCCAAGGCAGTGAGTTCTCCAACAAAAATGCAAAAAAAAAAAAAATATATATATATATATATATAGTCAAGAAACAATAGTTAGAACCTTACATGGAACAACTGACTGGTTCAAAATTGGGAAAGGAGTATGACATGGCTGTATATTGTCACCTGTGTATTTGACTTATATGAAGAACACATTATGTGAAATGCCAGTGTTGGAATCCAGACTGCCAGGAGAAATAGCAACAACCTCATACATGAAGATGACTCCACTATAATGGCAGAATGAAGAGGAACTAAAGAGCCTCTTGATGAAGGTGAAATGGGAGAGTGAAAAGGCTGGCTTAAAACTCAACATTCAGAAAACTAAGATCATGGCCTCCAGTCTCATCACTTCATGGCAATTAGAAGGGGAGAAAGTGAAAGCTGTGACAGATTTTATTTTCTTGGATTCCAATCACTGTGAATGATGACTGTAGCCATGAAATTAAAAGACACTTGCTCCTTGGAAGGAAAGTTTTGACAAACCTAGACAGCATATTAAAAAGCAAAGACATCATTTTGCCAACAAAGGTCCAAACAGTCACAGATATAGTTTTTCCAATAATCATGTATGGATGTGAGAGTTGGACCACAAAGAAGGCTGAATGGCAAAGAATTGATGCTTTCAAACTGTGGTGCTGAAGAACACCCTTGAGAATCCCTTGAACTTCACGGAGATTAAACGAGCCAATCCTAAAGGAAATCAACCCTGAATATTCATTGGAAGGACTGATGCTGAAGTTAAAGCTCCAATNAGGCTGAATGGCAAAGAATTGATGCTTTCAAACTGTGGTGCTGAAGAACACCCTTGAGAATCCCTTGAACTTCACGGAGATTAAACGAGTCAATCCTAAAGGAAATCAACCCTGAATATTCATTGGAAGGACTGATGCTGAAGTTAAAGCTCCAATACTTTGGCCGTCTGATGCAGAGTCCTGACATTGGAAAAGATCCTGATGATGAAGGCAGAGGAGAAAAGGATGGCAGAAGATGAGATGGTTAGATAGCATCACCGACTCAATGGACAGGAATTTGAGCAAACTACCGGAGATAGTGAAGAACAGGGAAGCCTGGCACGTTGCAGTCCATGGGGTCAGAAAACAATATGCACAGAATTTACAAATGGAGCAACTTGGTTATCACAAGAAAATGGAAAAGTGAGCTAATCTCACAGAGGGAATCCAGCCATTAAGAATATGAAAATATTAGGTGTCCAAGGAAAAGTTCGATTCTAATGACCGTATAAATACTAGATACACAAAGAAAGATAGCTCCACAGCAGACTCTCAAGTCATATTACTGGTGACATGGGGGCTTCCCTTGTAGCTCGGTCGGTAAAGAATCTGCCTGCAGTGCAGGGGACCCAGGTTCAATGCCTGGGATGGGAAGATCCCCTAGAGAAGGAAATGGCAACCCACTCCAGTATCCTTGCTTGGAAAATCTCCTGGACAGAGAAGCCTGATGGGCTGCAGTCCATGGGGTCGCAAAGAGGCACGACTGAGCAACCAACACTTAAGTACATAACAATCAAAAACACACTCCATTAGAATTTTAATACACAGAAAGTCACAACAACCAGTGAAAGATCATCCAAGAATCTTTTCACAGTCACTCTTTGGTCTAATCTGTGACGTAAAAATAAAGACGTAGACTCTGCGCGTTATTCCTGGTAGTTGATTCACTTGACTCCACCCCACTAAAAGCAGGTGGGGCCGACAAGCAATGCCTTACACGATCTGGGGTACCGGATTTGGATCAATGACCTAGAAAAGTTCTATGTAGCATCATCGACTCTCAGAGCTCTGACAGCTCCATAAAGCAGCCTACACTATGAAGGTGTTCTAGAACAGCGAATATTGAGAGAGGGCATGGCTTTCTCTCCAAATGCGCCACAGCCTCTGCAAGTGAGTTTATGAGACAGTAGCTGGACAGACATGGTGAAAAACTGGAGCAGAGACCATCCCACTCCTACAACTCTCCAAAACTACGTGCTCAAGTTAAGACCAAAAGGGACAGGAAACGGAAAAGTCAAAGTCCCCTGTCGTCATCACTGTCCTAATTGCAAAGACAGAGCTCTGAGCAGCGTTGCCCCACCTGTGGGCGTGGGGAGAGAGGAGGCCGCCACGCAGCGTCCCCTCCCCTACTTGGACCGCTGCAACTTCTTTAGTCTTACACCAGCTCGAACCTCTAGATCTACTTCCAAGACCAGTTTCCCCAAATCCTTACTGATATGATTTTATATCCTTTTTAAAAAATATTTATTTTTATTTATTTCACTGCACAGAGTCTTAGTTGTGGCCTGTGGGATCTAGTTCCCTGACCAGGGATCGAACCCAGCTCCCCTGTATCGGGAGCGCAGAGTCTTAGCCAGTGGACCACCAGGGAATTCCCTGATTTTATACTCTTTAAGTGATACATAAGATGGCGATCACTGTTATGACATTTAATAGTCATATATCCTTTGCTTTACTTTAAAAATCTAACAAATAATGCAAAGACATGAATACAGGTAGGTTGGGAGGGTGTCTGTGTTTGTATGGAAATGCAGGCAATCTGTTAGAGTGTATTTTCTGAGGAGAAAAGATGACAAATGTCATTTCCTTTTTCTTTTTCAAAAACTTCTCAGAAAAGCTGGGAAAGAGAACAGAGTTCCGCAGCTGTGCTTTTCTATCATGCCATGACTCACCAGCATTCATGCTATAGGGTTCAAACACCATCTCATGCAGCCACTACAAGAGACGCAGACACAGAAATACCACAAGGCTGTAGACAGAAGGAGGCATTTTGCTATAAGCCCCACCCCCAAAGGAAACTTAGGAAGCAGAAAAAGGGTCAGCAAACGCTATATTCACTTGCGGTGATGAATAACCTTTTTTATTTTAAGGTGTGTATAAGATGTTTCCTGCCAAAGAAGGCCAAAGTTAGGAATTTTCATAAGACAAAAAGAAAAAGGACATCTATGATCCTCTTGCAAAAGCAGCTGAAATAAGTTTAATGACCACAAATAGTCAGAAAGTCTGTTTGAAGTCTTATATAAGAGGGGAGAAAAAGCCCCACCATCATACTCTTACTCCATATGCCTATTAACACAGGGCCCTATAACCACCTTGCTGAGGCCCCGGTTGGCTGCTCCTGGCTGGAGTCAGTGCCAGACGCTGAATCACCACCACCGAGTCTCCGGCACCTGAGTTGTGTTTGGAAGGATTCCATTCAAGCACTGCCCAAGCCTGAGCCTGTCTAGCTTATGAGAGTTGACAAGACCACAGCCTGGGGTGCTGTGACTGGAGGCAGCATGAGCGTTGCAATGAAGTCAAACAGAAGTCAAGTTTATTAGAGAATGTCTAAAATGTTAAGCTGGATGCTGCAGCAAATCCATTTCCCCTTGTTAAGGAAGGACCAGACTGTATCAAAAAATGAGTATATACACTGGCCTGGTCCTTTTCCATGGTTCCAAAGTAGAAACGGGGTGTGTGTAGGGGGGGCGTCAAATGCAAGAATAAATGAATCAAAGGGATCTATGAACTCACTGTAATAACCTGCTGTTTTCTGCAATTGCTTTTTATGAGGGTGCAGCCCGGTGACTCTCATTATGAATAATCCAGATTCTTATCTTTTCATACCTTGGAGTGAGACTTGCTAATTTTGAAAGCTGCAGAAAAACCAGGTTGGAATCATGCTCAAATAAAGGAGAATTTCCTATGATTTTACTAGTAACACTGGACTTATTTTCGGCCCAAGCAAATGATGCTATATCCCCTTTTCTTCTTGTGATGTAAACCACTCGTACTTCTGATGCCCTAAAAGGAAATTAAACCCTTAGAATGATTCACCTTCGCTAATTACCTTTCTTTCCTTAATTGAATTTTGGTCAAAGAAACAAGAGGGAGAAGAACCAAGTTCAGTCAAGATAAAAGACAAAAGAAAAAACCAGAAATGGGAAGAGGGGAAAGACCAAAATAGGACTAATAATCTAGAATTCGGAACGAATTGGGATTTGCCTGGTGGTCCAGTGGCTAAGATGCCGTGCTGCAAGCGCAAGGGCCCGAGTGTGATCCCTGATGGAAGAACTAGATCCCACATGCTGCAACTAAAGACCCCATGTGCCGCAACTAAACGACCCCACATGTCGCAACTAAGACCTGGTACAGCCAGAAGAATACTTAGGAAAAAAAAGTTTGGAACTACTCACTCTTGGCCAAAGTTAGCCTAGATAGAAAAATCAAAGTATTTTCTAATCGTTTACACTTTCAAAGCAGTAATTTCAAACAGCAAAGATCACACCTGCATAAGAACTTAAAGAAATGAGGAACACCTAGAAACAGGGGGGCAAGGGGAGACTAATAACTCCCCATGTTTAAAATTACTAAAATAAAAATGATGTACTGAATTGCTTACTATGTGCCAGGCACTATGCCAGTTAGTTGCTTTACACTTAAAAAAAGATTTTTTTTTGTTGTTTCCAAGCATTTCTAAGACAAGAGAGGGAAACGTTTATAATTATCGATGGAAAATGGAAAAGCTAAGATGGTGAGGTCTGGTGACTTGCCCAAGGTCACAAGTCTAGTGAGTGGTTAGGAGAGAAATACAAAAACAAACATTGTCTTCTGAGAACTTGATACTCACCTTCTACCAAGGTCAATGATTAGACCAAATGTGGCCAAGGGTAATCCTGGCATGTGGACACGCAGTCCTCTGGAGCCAAAAAGGCGTGAATGAATGTGCACCCCACTGCCTTGGGATGAAAGAGAAAGCCTTCCACAGTATCACACGTCCTGACGTATTTGCCTCTTTTCCCCACACAGAAGACTTGCTTCCCCCCGCCCCCNGTCAATTACGCCTTTCAACTTCTGGGGCATTGTATGATAAACTGGCAGTAAAAATCATTCACATTAATATACCATGGTGCCTTGCCTGCAAAAGGTAATTAAAGAAGTAAATGACTCATAAGAATAGACATATTAGCTGCAAAATGAAAGGCAACTGAGCTGCCACATAAAAATATGTACCATTAAGATACTGCATTTTCATATTCCTGTAATCAGCTTCAGTAGACTAATGCTTATTTAATCCAGTTCTGTGCTAAGTCCATCAACAACTGTTTTTTGCTGTTTTCTCCTTGACTGAACATTATGAGAGCAGGTTTGGAATAAATACTGCAATGAGATTTTCGCATCGTCAATTGAAGAACAGGTTTTTACATTTTAAAATCGATTTTTTTTCCTCTGAGAAATACAAAGTAAAAAAGATTACTGATGGAGAAATATATATATAAATTATATTAACATATGTATTATTATTATGTAAAAATATAGAGAGACATGTCTGCTAGCTGGACATGTCTCTTTAAATGGTAGAACATTTCAGGGAAATATGTGTTTCCACATTCACTGTTTCTGACCCACACCATTATCAGCACAGGGGAAATGGTACCACGCCTTTACTTGCCAGATCTCTGCCACCTTTATGAAGTGCTCCCTTTTGCTAATAATATCTCCATCAACATGAAAGGGTAAAGGCAGTTTATCTTCTGGCAGGGATGGTAGCCATCTGATTGGATAGAATCTTCTGGAAGAGAAGCAACTGTCCCTCAAATTAGGTGCGAATTTCCATTGTATGGTTTCCAAACTGACATTTGGCTTTCTTCTCATCCTTCATTTCAGCCTTCCCTCGCCAGGCCAGCCAACCCACAGGACAACATCATCGACGTGGTCAGAGAGTTTCCACTCGAGTTGCGCACCTCCCTGTTTCTGGAACCCAGATCTTGACGAGTGAGATGCATCCACCGTTTGTACTACTCACATTTCTGGGAACATGTAGATGCATTAACTGTCTTGGAGGCTGAGGAAGTGTCTGTTCTTGTCGTAGAAATTAGGGTTCTCTTTTGACGACAAAGATGCGGGCCTAAGGATTTGCCAATTCAGTTTGGGAGTTTTAGCTTTCAAAACTCTTGCAATGCCTCCTGTGCTCATGCCAGCAATGAAAATCAGCCTGGAAAACATTAGGATATCTATCTTCTATCGTGTTTGCCAGCAATTCATTCACTTTCAATAACATCTACAGGCATCTAGGTGAGGTCCTCTAAGTATCAAAAAATCGAAAAGAGATTCTTGACTTCTTTTTTCTTTTTTTTTTTTTAAAGACCACAGGTTTTAAATGGAGGCAAAGTTCTATATTGCACCTTCTCCCTTTCCCCCCTTCTGTGAGTACATAAATTTCTGTGGCTTTAAAACTGATGAGCAACTAGCCAGGCCCTTAAGGACAGGCCAAAATGTGAGGTCGACACGAGTACCCTCTGTTGCTTATTCATTTTTCACTGGTTCTCAGAAATGCTGCTAGCCTCTCAGATCTAGACTAGATCTTTCTTTGTAGTGGATAATCGAGCAGACATCACTTGGAACCACAATTAACGAGCTCTAGTTCTTTTCCTAATTAAGGAACAAAGGTTCCTGAGTGCACACACACATGGAAAGTGAAGAACGGACTTCTAATTGCTTCAAAATGGGATTTTTTTCAAATTTAGGAAACATAATGGAACTGGGAAAGAGGAGAATTTCTACCCTCCTTTACAAAATATTGTTAGCTGTTCTTAATACCTCATTATCAAAAATGGAAAGTGATGAATACCATGTATGGTAACCTTTGTCTTCACATGAATTAACCTATAGGTACAAATACAATGATACAGGAATTAGCTTTTCAGAATACACTGAAAAACACAAAACAAAATAAAAGGCCTTGCTCTGAAAAAGAAAGGCGAGAAGGCAGCTCCTCTGAGTCTGATATTCCTCAGACCTTAGCAGATTAGGATTCAAACGTATAATTAAGAAAGATAACCCCAGTTTTTATAGTAATTAGGGGCTGAGAGAAATACGATACTATCTCTCAAAAGTGTTACAAATACACCACACTTCTAAATAACCTGCAATGCCTGGAGAGTAGACTCACCACCAAGGGCATAGCTGCTCTTGGGGAGGGAACAGTAAATGACAGACTGGCGTTCAAGTCCATTAGCTGCTATGTGAGAGCAGCACATTCACTAGCACGCGACCTGTGAAAAATCTTAGATCTCTTTAAATCTTTGAATTGGATTACTGCATTAATTCTTAAGAACTGCAATCCTTCAACCAAGTCAAATTACCCTCATTAACAGTGGAAAAACTGCCTCTGCAATAAGTTTTTAAAAAAAAGATATTTATTACCTATAATCACTTTCAGATACTTCACCTAGAAATATGATGAATGCAGGCTAACAACTTTGAAAATGGCAGCATCCTGATTTTGCATGTTAATTTCAGATTAAAAATAAAAATGAAAGGTGCATGGTGTTAAAATTTTTTTTTTCACATCTGCAGGGCATTTCCTTTTATTATATTATACCCCCTGATAAGAAGTGAACAGTCCCATCTTACCGGAGAGGAAATTGGGGCCTACATAGAGATGCTGAGCCAACTGTCCAAGTTCTCCCAGCTAATTTGGGGCACAGAAGTCTCACAGTCCTCTGTTCTGAATTCACACTGCAGGAATTAAATCAGAAATATAGACTTCCAACGCCACTGCAACAAAACGACGCGTGGACTCCTCTAAATCACACTCAGGGAATTAAAAGGAAGGCAAAATAAATGAAAAAATAGGAATGAAGCTTTGCGTGTAGAAACCATCCCCATAATAAACAAAACAGACGCTGGCTCTATGCTCCCATCACTGTATTTGCTGAGACTGTCTAACCGGTCCTGAGAATTCATCGAATAAGTGCTTTTACAGTGGCAGAAGAAGAAGAAATGTAAATTGATCTATTCTGCTCTTGTTGCTCCCTAAAATAGTCTCCTCGGAAATGTGAGAAGAGCTTGACTGATTCTGAACAACTTCTGGTACTTTATGGCAAATGAGCTCTTTGAAGGCCCACTACCCGCACTTCCTAGGCTCCCAGGCTACCACTGCTCTAGTTCTATCACTTCCCAGCAATAAGCTGGAGTAGGAGAGTCCTCGCCACCAAAAAGAGGTGCACCCGGGAAGGCCTTGGGAGGAGGAAGCCAGTCTGTGTTTGGTGCAACACATGATTTTTTTTTTTCAATCATATATTAAGGAATGAGAAGAGGTGAACATACAGACACAAGTTGCTTTTCAGAACTTGCTAGTGACCAATACTTCTACAGGGCTATAATAAAATGCTAACTGGAGTTCAAGATAAAGACCCACAGGAGTACAAAGGCTCTGGAGTGACTTCTGAATCATCAAGAGGGGAAAAGAAAAAGGTAGATAAATTGTGCTTTCAGGATAGTTGTACCTAAAATACATTGATTTCAATCTAAGTAGTCTTTAGTTAGTAAATGATGATAAAAATCAAGTAAGAAGACTATTTCTCTAATGACCCTACAATCTACCATAACCCTTTCTTTTATAACAATTTCCAAAAAATCAGTTGTTAAAATGAGCACTTCAATTCCATGTCAGATATGCAGAATCTAATAATGGAAATAACATTTATTAATCTCAGTGTGAGTCAAGCGTTTGCACTCACTGCCCTTCTGTCCTTCCAATGACCTTTCAAGGTTCGAATTATTGTACTCATTTTCCAGAGGAGGAAAATAGGGCTCAAGGAGGCTAACTTGCCCAAGGTCAAGTGGATGGAAGACTGCTTGGAGGTGAAGGTGAAGCTTAGGACAAAATCAGAGAGAGGAGCTGTTCAAAGGTGAGCCAGGAGGAAAGAGGCCTCCGGCTTCAGGCATCAAAGCTTAGCAGGAACCGATGCTCCAAGCATCCGGTGGTTTGTGCTCTGCAGACGCCTCACTCACCCCCTGTCCAGTGGCGCTGCCTACTTCAAAGGACAATATGGAAACTGTTCCTCTTTGACTCCACCATTCCTCAGCACCTCCCCCCTTTCAAGATCTTTATGACACTCATTTGGGTGCTTTTCAAACAACAAATGCTGTAGCAGTGACCTCAGGATTAACTTGGTTCACTACTCTAGCAACTTTTCTAAACAAATGTTACAGTTACCTTTTCTATAAAACCTTCCATTTACAAATCATTTTTGATGCTTCCTCTGAACAAGCCTCGTCTGGGCACCAGGCCTATGAAGGTTCCCCTTGCAAGGTTTACAGTCTATGAGAAACAGATAAGATATTGGCAATCCACAAATCCAGAAGTAATTAGAGAGTCCTTACAAAGGAAGCCTGAATAAAACAATTTCACGGACTTGTCCTTCTTCACCTGCTAGGTAAGGCCATCAGGAAATTTGCCCACGAGGAGGTGATATTTAAGGTAAGACCAGCAAGGAGATGCCAAGGAGCGGAGGGAGAAAGTTCAAGGAGCTGGGCCACAGAGGCTGAGAAAAAAAGAATAGGTTGAAACAATGCCAAAAAATGCCAAAACAATGCTAAAAACATACCAAATAGTAACAGTTAATTGCGCTGTTCAAAAATATTATGCCCACCTCATCTATTTTTCAATTCTTTTAGGACAAAAAGCTTGCACAGATAATGAATATGCTTTTAATCACATGGCCTAATAAATACAAAATGCATCAGGTTGGCAAAATGCAAAAAGGAATTTATGTAATTACTACTGAAAAATAGAGATTACAGTTAGCCCTTCTTCCTGTCTTTACCTCTTTTTAACGCTGTAATGCATTGGTGATAGGCAGAATTCTAAGATGACCTTCCACATCCCTACCCTTTGTTTGATATTCAAGCAAACACTATCAAGGTATTAATCTGAAGGGTTTTGCAGCTGTAATTATGGTCCAAAATCAGCTGACCTTAGGAGAGGGAGATAATTTGAGCAGACCTGAAAGAATCACAGGGACTTCATATTTTGCAGTTTATATTAGGGTTTAGGGATGAGAAACAGAAAAAGTTCAACATTTAAGAGTCAGGAAAGATGTGATGTACCAGTGCGGTCAGAGGCGATCACATGGTATGGTGGGTAGCCTTTAGAAGTCAAGAGTGGCCCCTGGCTGACTGATAGCAAGGAAATGAGGATCTCAGTCCTATAACCCCAACGAACTGAATTTTGCCAAAAACCTGACAGAGCTAAGAAGGAGATTATTCTCCAGAGCCTCCAGACAAGAACTCAGTCTGGGTAACCCCTCTGACACACTGAACCTCCTAATGCTCTGATCACAGAAGCCACCAGCTCTATGTCTGGACCTGTGGCCTGCAAAACTGAGAGCAATAAATGGATGTCTTAAGCTGCTACGTTGACGGTAATGAGTTTATACAGCAAAAGAAAATCAGTATATGTAGGAAAGAAGATGAGATTACATTGCCTGTATCTTAAGTAAATGGAACAGTTTCTCTTATTCAAAGAATAAGAACCTAAATGGAAAAGAGGATGGGAGAAGGGGAAAAGAAGGGAAAAACTGAGCTTGCTTTCCAGTCCTAAAAGGATCAATGTGGTGAACTAGGACAAGCCACTCACTTCTCTGTGGGCCTCACCTTCCGCTCCTGTAAAAAGAGATGCTGATAATGGGAAATGATGAGGGGATCTTTGAAGAACACAGAGTTGAGGACTTTGAAAGCTATAAAAGCACAATTCAAGATACGATGTGAGTTTGGTAACTGCTTTCGTGAGTCTTTTTGATTTTTAGCTCGCTTTTCCAATTATTCCAAAGACCTGTGTTAATACTGATCAAGAGACAAATATGGAATCATCTTTGGATGAACAAGAAAAGGAACATCCCAAACCATTCTGGAGCATCTTACAGACCATGCAAAGGGGTGGAGATACCTTCCAGGAGAGAAGGAAAGAGAGGTCAGCCTGGGGCCCTGGGGAGGAAAACCAGGTATCCCATCTTCCTTCCTCCATCTGCTCCACAGTCATCTGGAAGGTGGAGCCTGGGTTCAAATCCCAGCTTCCCCCCACCCTGATGTAACCGCCTGGGCTGTGCTGTGGTTTTCACGCATATGAAAGGGAAGTTATGGGACTACTACCTCCTAGGGCTGCCACGAGGAGTAAGTGAAATAATATATAAACTGCTTCTTAGGACAGTGTCTGGCACGTACAGTAAGCGCCATAGAAGTACTGTTGTGTTATTATTACTACTGCTATGGATTCCAGAATAGAAGCTACTTTTCTTTCCCCCGAAAAGTCTGTTCTTTCCCCAAGGGAATTTGGAAAAATTTGCAAGATGAGGCTCAGGAAATACTGGGTTGGCCAAAAAGTTTACTCTGGGTTTTCTGTAAGATGTTATGGAAAACCCTGAATGAACCTTTTGGCCAACCTAATGTGCAAAACTATATCCATAATAACGATTTTACTACTAATGCCTTTTCATGGTACACTATAAAACCCATCTAATCTCTGAGGAAAAAAGTGAGAACACCCCTCTGCCGTCATGATTTTCCAAATAATTTTACATTTGCTCAAATGGAAAAAAAGAGACTATCAAGGTCTTTAAAACCATGATTTATTGCTTTTCAACAAGTAGTTTGGGCAAAGCCAGAAAAGAGGATTTCCCTGCTGAAAGAGCAAAAGGAGGTAAGGAATTTCAGCCAGGGGGTCAGAGGCCAGCGCAGCCAGGAAAAAAGACACAAGTAAAGCACAAATAAAGGCTGACCTTCGCCTGTGAGTGCAGGGCACTGACTTCCTTCTCATCCTCACTGCCTTACTCGTCGCCTTCCTAGGAGGGCTGGGGAGTAAACAATAAAATCACTCTCCCGAAGTCACCCTGACGGGGTAGGGCAGCCCCTACGAAGAGCCAGGGGCAGGTGTGCAGAGGCGACTCACCCAGAGTAGGCGCTGGGTCCCCACAGCTGAGCAGCAAAGGATCCCAGCACCCAGGTGAGGTGGGAGAGATTCCCAGGCAGAGAGAACACAAGCGACCTGAGTGCACAGGACCTGACGGGGGCGGGGGGCCAGAATGCCAGAAGCAGCTGGCTGAAATGAGACAGATGCTGCAACTTGCAGATCATGTGCAGAAGTTGGGATGCAGGTTTCTAAGTTACCAAATAGTGAAATTGACTCTTGGGGTGTGGGAGGTGTACAGTACCATGAATTTTAACACAGGTATATATTCATACACTCTCTACCACGATCAGGATACAGAATAGCTCCATTACCCTCCACACTTCCTTGTACTTCCATTCATATTCACACCCCCCACCGTCCCTAACCCTTAGCCATCATTCATCTATTCCCCATCACTGCAGTTTTGCCTTTTCAGGAACGTCATATAAATGGAATCATAAAGCATACAATCTTTTGAGATAAGCTTCTTTTACTCACTCCAGTGTCCACTGGAGCACTATTTACAACAGCCAAGACTTGAAAGCAACCGAAATGTCCACCAACAAATGAATGGATAAAGAAGATGTGGTACCTTTACACAATGGAATATTGTTCAGCCATGAAAAAAGATGAAACAGTGTCATTTGAGGCAACATTGATGAACCTAGAGATTATCATAGCAAATGAAGTCATAGAAAGACAAGTCTCACATGATATCACTTGTATGTGGAATCTAAAAAACGATACAAATGAGCTTATCTGAAAAACAGAAACAGACTTAGAAAACAAATGTATGGCCACCAAAGGGAAAAGGTGAGAGGAAGGGATAAATTAAGACGTTGGGATTAACACACACACGCTACTATATACAGAGTAGACAATCAAGGATCTACTGTGCACGCAGGAACTATACTCAGTACTCCGTAATAATCTATATGGGAAAAGAATCTGAGAAAGATATAGAAATATGCATAAAAAGATACACATAGAATTTAATTGCACTTTGCTGTACACCTGAAACTAACATTGCAAATCAACTATATACCAATATTTTAAAAAAATCTAAAAAGTAAGTAAAAATACATTTTTCTTTTCTCCAAGTCAGTACTTTGTCTCTAGTCAGGGATTAAATGTGTAATCTAGAAAGCTCCTTTACAGTATGTTAGATAGGAAAGATAAGAAGGATTTTAGGATGGGGGTGAGTTATTAAGAATTAAAAAATGAAGCCTGGAATTCATGACGGACCCAATGTCTCTGGCACACAGGACAAAAACAGGGTGTTCTCATGGTATATGACAGGAACTTGTGCAAAGCACCCCACTCAGGGTGATGCTTTTAATGCTGTGACTAATGATGCCACGTAAAGGTGAGGTCTTCCCGTCCTCTGTTTTTAGTGCTGCTGAACCATCCTAGATAATAAATCAAAAAGCCAGGGTGGCTATTTGTATGGTGAGATAAGGGAAATTAATTTCAATGCCCAAACACAGACCTCCTTATATTAAAAAATGGTTTAGCAATCCTAGCCCTTTTCATGAGAACTGTCTTGGCAAACCAACACACACAGAAGACCCATTCGCCCTCTGGGTTTTTAAGAGAAATACTGTTGTCTCCCAAGACTGGGAAGTCAAGGGGAAGAATCAGTTATAAAATGAGGTGCAAAAAAATAAAACACTGATTGAGCAGAAAATGTCCATGGGCATTCAAGAAAGGGAGGAACGTGGTAATAAATTGCATGTCATCACATTCTTTTCACCTTTAAAAAGAAAAAACCTTCACTATGCTTTGCAAACTATTTTAATTGTCTCATTTTCATCAAAAGTCCACACACTTTCAGGTTAAACTGTGTAAAATTATAAATACCAGGACCATGGACAAGAGTATATGGAGCAATAGTGAGATTTCTAGGTGGAAATGTGGCTGGAACACAGAGTTAATACCTTGGCTGGATACTAAGGGAAGACAATGTGTAAGAAAAGCCCAGAGACTTCTCTGAGCTCCCCAGGGGTCATCCCCCCGCTGCCCCCACTCTGCGCTGTGTTCAGAACAATGTAAAGCCATCCATCATCCATGAGCCCGCTCCACTTGCTGGCGCCAAGCGAGCAGGGTTGCCACCTGTCCAGCTTTGCTGTGAATGGTCCCCTACACAAAGTCCCGCTCTGCTCCAGGTTCAAAGTAGTATTTCATCTGGACGCCTGAATTGGCCAGCATCTCTGCAACAGCAATGGTGCTCTGGCCCTAATTCACAAAAGTCAGCCTTAAATCTTGCTTCTTCTGACCAAATTCTGGGTTTACTACAGGTGGGTATCACTGCCCTACCTGTTTCTCCTTACTTCCCTCTTTGCCCCTTAAAAATCTCTCCTCCGTACTACAGCCTGAGGGATCCTTTGAAAAAATGCATCAGTTCATACTGCTGGAATCCCCATTGCATTTAACAGGAGTATTTTCTAGTCTAAATCATCTCTGTATACCACAGGGACTAAATAAACAGGATGAGTCAATAACTGAATGAATAAGTGATTGTGCACCAAGGTAGGGAGTTTCTTTTATGATCCTAGTCATGTATGAATTTATTTTTCATTTTATGTATTTTTTATTTTGAAATATCCTTGTACATGTGAAAGGCAAAGTATATTAAAAGACAGTTTTAGATGCCACCTTCAGATTCCTGACAATTTTGTGGTGTATAGAGACAATAGATATTTTTAAAAATTGATACCTGAATTTATTATTTAATATTTTTTAAAATTGGAAATTTTCTTGTCATCTCAGAGGCAGGAATGCATTTCTGAGCATAATAACAAAAAGCTCAGAATTTGTAACTAAACCACTAAAAAATAAAAGTATATTTAAATTGAATATGGCTAAAACAGCATTCCAAATTGTATCACAGAAACATTGGGTAAATACGTGCATATCATAGTTAAATTAGGAAAAAAGATCTAAAAATTAAGGTACATAAGAATCTCTATAAACCAATAAGGGAATAAGTTGAGTCCAATAGAAAATTAGGTAAATAATGTAAAAGAAAATACAGATGTCTCAAACAATAAGAAAGTTGCTAACCACACTCAGAAAACTTGTATGTACTTCATTTAATCCCCCCCCTCCACCGATTTATTTCTGAATAATATGCCCAAGGATCGACATAAACGCTTGAGCTCCAGAGAAAAAATGAAGTATGTTCAGGCAGAATAATGTAGATACAGCATTGTCTTCCTTCATTTGACAGATGTTTATTGCTTATGTTCACAAATCTCAGTTTCCTCATCTGTGAAATGGGAATAGTCATACTGCTGACCTCTGTTAGGTCAATTTGGTGAGAATAGATGTAAAGTGCCAGATATTATTTCATCTATGCTACCTTTTATTATTATGCCAGGCACCAAACCACAACAATAGGAATTCCACCAGAGCNATTTGACAGATGTTTATTGCTTATGTTCACAAATCTCAGTTTCCTCATCTGTGAAATGGGAATAGTCATACTGCTGACCTCTGTTAGGTCAATTTGGTGAGAATAGATGTAAAGTGTCAGATATTATTTCATCTATGCTACCTTTTATTATTATGCCAGGCACCAAACCACAACAATAGGAATTCCACCAGAGCCAACCTGGCAGGAAGGCAGGGGTGGAGAAAGAGCTAGAACTGAAAGGAGAAAGGAATATATGTACAGCTTTGGTGATGAAGGAAAGGTGCTGAGACAGGTCCAAAGGGAGGCAAGCTTGTGTCCAGTCAGACAGACAGTTAGGCTGTCAGAGATTTCCTAGAGGCAGTGGTGTCTAAACGATACCTTGTAAGGTACAGTCACTGTGGGTATGCCTCCGACAATCATACACCTGGTCAATAAGAGTTAAAATCCACTGGGCCAGGTTCTGTGTCAGACACTGAAGGTAACAGGGGGAGAGAGCAGAGGTGGCCTCTACTCTTGAGGGTATTTACAGGCAAACAGGAAAAAGAGCTTAAGTATGTTTGAAAAGCAGAGCGATAATGAGTACAAAATTTAAGAGAAGGATCGCCTGTGCGCATGGGCTGTAGTAAGAAAAGCAAGTTACGGGTCTTGGATTGATTGGGTGTGAGGATATTCAGGAATGGTTGCTATATTATGCTTTACAACTTATCAAGCATGTTGAATAAAATATTTAAGAGCTTTTAAGGTGCACTCGTTTTCTTTTCCTTTAACATCACCAATATTGGGATGCCTCTTAAAGAGATGAGGTAAGAAAGGACTATGGATTAACTGACTGCTTCACTTTTATATTATTACTAGTATATAACATAAAGGTCTTATAAAAGATTCAATGAAATATGATATATTCTTTTTAGGTAGCAAGAATTATATTTTTAAAAGATAATAAAATGTTTTTAAAAACTACATTATGCTTTTTATTAGTCAGATAAGCTGAGCATTATTTAGAATGTGATTTTAAAAAAGAGACAGAGAAGTTCATACTCTCAAGTTTAGGTGGTCAGTTCATAGATGAGCTATGCCTCCACTGAATTGATGAATTCAGTTCATGATGTAAAATCAGGTTCTGTTACATCTAGAAGTGTGATTGGGATTCTCATTCTGTTTTTACCCAAATATGCAATCATTTCTTCCCTTCCTTAGTGGGGGAGGTGTGGGGGTGTGTGTGTGTGTGTGTGTCTGTGTCTGTGTGTGTGTGTAGAGAGAAGGGAATACAGTGAGATTAGAAATCACTTAGAAACAAAAGCAATCATGACTATTTACTTAAATGATTATCAACATCCATAACACTGGAAATTACATAGTCCCTAACTNGCTTTTGAATATGCTACCTAGGTTAGTCATAACTTTTCTTCCAAGGAGTAAGCGTCTTTTAATTTCATGGCTGCAATCCCCTTCTGCAGTGATTTTGGAGCCCCCAAAAATGAAGTCTGACACTGTTTCCACTGTTTCCCCACCCATTTCCCATGAAGTGATGGGACTGGATGCCATGATCTTCATTATCTACAGTTAGAAACAATTATGTCATGTGGTTAAACTGTTTGCTAATATTACTAGAAACTTTTTTTAAATTTCCTTTCAATCTTTGTTTTATGCATATATGTTTTTTTTCACGAATTTTGAGTCATATACAATGTTTTATTTCTTAGTCTTTTTTAATGGTATAGTTTACTTAGCGTAAAATTAAAACCCTAAATATTCCTTTTAAAACATACAATTCAGTGGTTTTTAGTATATTCACAAAGTTGTTCGGCTATCACTCTAATCAATTTTAAAATATCTTCATCACTCAAAAGAGAAACTCTTGTACCTGTTAGCAGTTACTCCTACAGACCTTGGAAACTGCTAAACTGCTTTGTGTCTCTGCTTATCCTGAACATCTCATATAAATGGAATAAAAATATGTGGACTTTTGTANCTCAAAAGAGAAACTCTTGTACCTGTTAGCAGTTACTCCTACAGACCTTGGAAACTGCTAAACTGCTTTGTGTCTCTGCTTATCCTGAACATCTCATATAAATGGAATAAAAATATGTGGACTTTTGTAACTGACTTTTTCACTGAGTATAATGTATTCAAGGTTTGTCCATGAATAGCACATATTTGTATTTCATTTCTTTTTTGACTGAATAAAATTGTTTTGTATTGATATACCACTTTTCACTTATCCATTCAGTAGCTAATAGACATTTAAATTGTTTGTACTTTTTAGCTATTATGAATAATGCTTCTGCAAATATGTATGCCAGTTTTATTTGTGAATATATTTTCAGTTTCCTTGAAAATATTAGTTGCTCAGATATGTCTAACTCTCTGCAGTCCTGTGGAGGACCCTGCCAGACTCCTCTCTCCATGGAATTCTCCAGGCAAGATACTGGAGTGGGTAGCTGTTGCTACCCATAAGTAAGTAGAAATACTTACTATTTTGCATTGTAATGAAGACAGCACGGTTTTGCTTAACATCATCACTCTTTAATTTTATAAGCACAAAGTGAATGATAGTGACTTGGTATGCACCTGGATAAGCAAGAAATGCACAGGGCCAACCTCGAGAGACTTGTATTAACCTTAAAAAAAAGAAAGATAGATTAGATAGAAAGAAAGAAGAAAGCTAGAGATAGTGATGTCATGATAAACTGGAGAATATTCAACACTGAGAGAAATGCAGCAATCAGCTCATTCAGTATCCCAGTTTTGTTTGTTTGTTTGTTTGTTTGTTTTTTAGTAATTAAAATCATTTATTTATTTATTGGCTGCACTGAGTAGCATATGTGACATCTTTCTTCCCCAACCAGGGATCCAACCCATGCCCCACTACATTGGAAGCACAAAGTTTTAACCACTGGACCAACAGAGAAGTTACAGTCTCCCAGTTTTATGGAAGAAAAAAACAATGCATTCTGAGGTTATTCATTGTTTCATCATTGGCAAAGTCACTCCAATCTCTACTTTAAATTGGCTTGTGCCTTTTCTACTACATCATATTCTGGCTACCATCAGAGAGCAGAAAGTATCTTTTTTTCTTTCTTAATATGATATCAATTTTACTGATGTTTATATGAAATTCATTAAGAAAAAGCTTTTAGCTTTGTTGAGTCTATAGTTTACTTTTCCCATTTTCTTTGATTTTATCTAAGATTTTCTATATTCTATTGTATTAACCTTGTTATTTTCTGTTATATACTTTCATTCCATTGTTTTGGTTTTAATTTGCTTATTAAAAAAAATCATAGGTAGGTAAATTGAGATTTTTCTCTTTTCTAGCTTAAGGATTTAAATTTCTAAAATTCTCTAAATAATATATATTTTTCACTTATTCCTAGGGAAAAAACATTATTTTTTTATCTTGGCGTTCCTCACTGACTATAGTATACCACAGCATGAGTTTCTTTGAACACATTCTGCTTATTTTTAATTTTATATCATATATCTGAAACTTCTGGTCTATTTCACAATTAGGAAATATTTTACCATTATTTCTACTATACTGTTTCTACCCTGTTTTCTCTCTCCTCTTTTTTTTTCATATTTCAATTTTATATTTATTGGACTGCTTGATATCATCTAATAAGTCTTAAAGACTCAATAATTTTTATCTCAGTCTGCTTTCTCTATTTATTCATCTTGTATAAATTCTGTTAACGTAACTTCAAGTTATTAATAACTAACTCTTTCATTTGTCATCTCCAACTGTTTTTATTTGCACTCATAAATTTTTAAATCATAGATTTAAAATCATTTCATTCCTTTTTGGTCTGTTTTATGGTCTATGTTTCACAGCTTAAATTTTTATCCATTTTGAAAACGTATTTTGTATAACATTACATCATTGAGGATTGTTATAATTGCTGCTCTAATACCCTATCAGTTCTTGGTTAATCATGGAGCTGATATTAACTGACTTTTTCTGTCTTGAAAATGAATTACATTATTTTAATTCTCCTATGTCAGTTATTTTTTGGTTTTATCTTGGGCAATAGGAGATTCTGAACTTAAATATGCTTTTATTCTTTGAGGTTTCTTTCTTTCTTTCTTTATCATGTAATTTTCATGGTAGAATTTGAACTTTTTAACTCTGTTTATTCAATGACAGCTCCAGTCTAAGTTCAGAGCTTTTATATTTGGCGGAGCTACTTGGACTATTCTAAATATGTAGTTATGATGTCAGTCAAAGTGTAGAAGAAATTATGTAATCCCCTTCTCACTGCAGTTTCAACACCTACCTGGCTTAATTTTTGTTTTTCCAGATCAGAAGGTGAAGGTGAAGGTGAAGTCACTCAGTCCTGTCCGGGCTCTTTCCGACCCCGTGGACTGTAGCCTACCAGGCTCTTCCATTCATGGGATTTTCCAGGCAAGAATACTGAAGTGGGTTGCCGTTTCCTTCTCCAGGAGATCTTCCCAACCCAGGGAATGAACCCAGGTCTCCTGCATTATAGGCAGACTCTTTACCGTCTGAGCCAATATTTTTGCCACAATGTCTGAGTTATCTCTGCAGTGCTCTGACTTATGCTATGTTGGAAGTGACTTCACTGAGACATAGGATAAAACCTAAAAAAAAAAAAAAAGTATTTTTTGGAATTTACTTCTATCTCTGTCTATCAACCATTTTCCAAGAATTTCTACTTCTGACCCAATTTCTGTGCTCTGTTTCCCTCTCCTAATTCATTCAGATCGTTCCTTTTTATATGGTGGCTAGCTTTTATTGTTGTGTTTGTGTGGCAGTTCACTTGGTAGGATCTTTGTCATAATGAAAAGAAGTACCAAAGGCCCTTTTAGGTTGTAACCTCTCCTGTTTGTCCTTCCTATTTTCAGCTCTCAACAAATTGGTTTTATTTAGTTACTTGCTAGAGGAGCTATCCCATGTCCAAGTTCAGGGGCAGCAGCTGAGAGGAGCTACGCCACATCCGAGGTCAGGGGTGGCAGCCGGGAGGAGTTACTCCATGCCCAAGTTCAGGGGCAGTGGCTGAGAGGAGCAACCCCACATTTAAGGAGTGGTGGCTGCATGGGGGCAGGAGGGCCAAAGGAGCTACTCCATGTTCAAGGTCAGGAGGGGTGACTTTGAGGAGATATCCCTCACCCAAGGTAAGAAGCAGTGGCTGTGCTNAAAAAAAAAAAAAAAAAAAAGAGCAACTGGGCTAGAATGGTCTAGACATCAACCACCTGAGAGGCACCTAAGACAACCAGGTCACATGGAATACCATGAGTCACCTGGAGGTCTCTGCAAAATTCACAGGTGAGGGGGGGCCACAAAGCCTTCTTAGCATTTTCCGGTAAAATCTTCCACACACATAAAATGAGAAGTAACAGTATCTTCCAGTAATTTTATGTAGCCAGTGGTGATGGAAACACCAAGTTTCAGCAACTGATCGCAATCTCCCACTCAGCCTCTTGAAAACAAGATGAAAGAAGATGGGTTAGATCTTGACTTTAAGAAAACAATGACATTCCCCTAAAGGACAAGTTTAAGTTATAACACTACTCATCTCCTGGAGACCAAAACCATCTCCAAAGTATTAATTTGGAAGCTCTTCAGAAAGGGAGTCCAGCACTTCAGTCCTCCCGAACACACTTGCTGTGTGCTAGAGAGCTTGCAGAGGGCAGTCTTCCAGGAATCCAAGGACAGAGACACAGGAATAAAAAGGGAGTCGGTCCTTGCCTTCAAGACACTTCGGGTCTTATGGGAGGAAAAGACAAACATGTGAGAGGCAACAGAAGGGACATGGTGACAAATAGCATCAGGGGGACCATCAAGGCACCATGAATAATATATGTCACCACGTGACCAGTCATCATGCCGTCTCCCCAAGACTCACACAGTTCCGTTCTTTCAACTTTTCTTGAACCCTGTGTAATTAAACACCAAATTTGGCAACCCATGATAATTTTGAAAGGCACTCGCTGGGAATTTAGTAAAAGTTTAAACAACTTGTTTACATGTGTTTGGCCCATCTGTTTAAACACAAAGTTTATTTTCATAGGAGCAGATCTTGGGTGCAAGCGCCTTTTGTGCTTGAGACCACTACTGACCTCTTATCCAGCCCAGTCTTCCTAATCTGCATCAGAAATCTCCTTTGTAAACACAACTCAAATAACAACTTTTTATGATAAATGGTGAACACCTCCAAGATGACAGCTGCAAAATAAACTCGACTTTTATAACCAGGAAGCGTTCTAAACAGACAGAAAAGACTCTTCTGTAGGCTGTTTTGAAAACCCACACACAAAGAATCTTCTGTATGTGTGTGTGTCTAGGTTCCTGAGGATCACTCTGAGCTGTGTGCATTCCCATGATGCCCCGGTGTTTTCCAGCCCCATGATGCTCTCACTTTTGATTGTGGAGATGATGCTGAAGTGCACGGAGTATTTACTGATCCGGTTATCTTGTTCTGTGACAGGCAGAATCAATCAATCAAGAGGCCAGCTCTGCGCTTACATATTCCAGGCACATCTCCGCACTTCAGGATACGAGATCACAGTGTTATCCAGCCAAATTTGATCAACAAATGCAGTTCCCCTGTGCCACAGCAATCTCAGATGAAGATGTTATTATGTGGAACTGAGCAAAGTGATAAAGACAGTACGGCGGAGCTTGGAGAAGCCTGGCTGGACCTTACTGACAGCTTTTATATACTGAGGCGGCGATGTCCCCTTCTACTGGGATTATAAAAGTTCCCTTAATTTGAAGAAAATCATGCTGTACATACACGGGTGACCCCCCAAACACTACATTTCCCCAACTAATATTAAAATCCTCAAGGCAGAAGCAACATATATTCAGTGTAACACTGCAGGCCTTCAATAAAGAGGGCAATATATAAAGTGTACAAAACAGTCATGTGAATTTCCATGGAGCTTTTCTGCCAGTCTGTTATTACTATTATTATTATTATTATTAATTGGTATAAATGAATGTCTAAAGACAAAATACCTTCATATTTTAATCTGTATTGCAAATCATTTTATTAATATCATGTCTATGACACTGTATGCAAGTTGGTGTCAATATTTTAAGTGGCTCTCAAAAAAAAAGTCTGAGTGAATCTCTTCTTGCGCCAGTAGCTACTCTTTCACTAGTGCCCTGAAGTTATTTTACATTATTTAATCCCAAATCCCATCTTTTGGAGTCTACCTTCCTCTTGCATTTTAAATCTTTAATGGGAGCCTTTGGCGGTCCATGGCTACAATGATTAGATATCTGCAGAGAGAAATTGAAAAATTAATCATCGTTTCCATTTTATATTTTTGTACTACACCAAAAATTACTTACTTGTAGAGCTAACTTCTACACTCTGGCAATATGTTCCTTAACATTGCAAATGTGGAGAATGATTTCAGATAAAGCATGTCCAAACCGAGCCAGTAAACAGCCTTAAGTTATTCTTTGAGATTTGTATTCTGGGTTTTCATCCAAATTTCATTTCGATTCATTTTAATTAAAATCCATTTATCGGCAGAGGTTATGTTACATGTGGCCTAAAACCAGGGCCAGAATATTCTAAGCTAAGCACAGGAATGATGTTAAAATTGTTTATCATCCTTTTATGAATTTTCCTACTTAAATTACAGTATTTCACAACTCTCTGCAAAAAGTGAAACACGATCCATAGGCAGTTTATTATAGAAACTGATCTATGCATTAATCTTCCCTTTGCCTAAATAGGCCCTGAACCACAGGAACGAAGGAAAAAAAAACAAAACCACCTCAAGTCAGCTATCACATCTTAAGTACCATCAAACTGCTAAATCTATTAACCTTGTTTTCTTTCTTCACTATTATTAAACTGGAAAGAAAAAATTCAACTGGAAAATTGTGCCTTTTTGGTTCCCTTGTCATCATGTAATAAGTATGAGAAATATATGTGCAATGGCCAAATGGCCGGTAGACAAAACACCCACTCTAAGTGACGTACTGTTTTCCATACCACTCAGACAAAATCAAAACAACAGAACTGCTGCAAACAAAAACAAAATAACATTTCCCATCAGCATTCCAGACAGAGAAAATTTACAGGAAGAGAAGCTGGGAAAAGAACCAGAATGAAATAGCTGTTCATACCTCCACTCTTGGTAGAGCCCTTGCTTCAGGCAAACAGTCCTGACTTTAACACTGAAATGTTTAACAATTGATAAAATGTTTGCCAGTGTTGGAAAACTTTTCTTTTCTCTTTTCAGGCAAACGTTTGCACTGTTTAAAGTGATGAAGTGCTTCTATAAAACTGAGGGGCCTACATGTCTCTCTTTTGAAATGGGTAGACGTAGCATAAGAAAAGAAACTTTACTTCAGTCATAAAATAGAGCGAAATAACATCATTTGCAGCAACATGGACAGACATCGAGACTGTCATACTGAGCGAAGTAAGTCAAACACAAATATCATCTGATATCGCTTATATGTGGAATCTAAAAAAAATAAAATGGTAAAAAAGAACTTATTTACAGAGTCACAGATATAGAAAACAAATTTATGGCCAGGAGGGAAGGAGGGTTAAACTAGGATACTGGGATTGACATACACATACTACTATATATTAAACAGATCATTAATAAGGACCTACAGGATAGCACAGAGAATGCTACTCAATGCTCTGTAATGTCCTATATATGGGAAAAGAATCCAAAAAACACTGCTATATGTATAACTGATTCACTTTGGTATACACAAGAAACTAACGCAACACTGTAAATCAACTATATTTCGATAATTTTTTTTTAAAGGTACTTCAGTGGTAGAAGAATCCAGAAGCAAGCGTGTCATTTAATTAATTCTCCTTTCGCGGAGAGATAGAGAAATGTTTCCTGGTACTGCTAAGTCTGTCTGGCAGGAGAATGTAAAACTCACTTGGAAAAGGGAAGATAATCTCCTTTTACAGCTGAGTCACATGTGTAAAACTTTATTGAGGTACCAGCTCCCGCGAAGTTACAGGACCAGGGCTTCTGCCTAGGTACCGACCCATAAACTGAAGCGGAGAACTGACTATCAACAGCTGGATTGGACTATTTCATTGAGTCAGTTTACAGTGCCTCCACCCTAGTGGTTGCCTGTCAGCTGCACTCTTGCTAACACAATTCCTGTGTTTTGCCTGGCAGTAAATGGACGCTTCTGCCCTAGCGACGTCTAAACAACTCCGTTAACATTTGCCCCCGAGCAGCTCTCTCTTTGTCCAGTCCCTGTCTTCTAACAGATGTCATCCAAGCCTAATCAAGCATAAAATGGTCATAAATATTTCTTTCTGGTAGATTTCACATTCGCATTTCATGCAGGGACATGATATTTTTCTGCTACCTCCAGGGAGAGCCTAATGCAAAAACCAGTTACATTCTAGCCTCATGGTCCTTTAGTAAAATGCAGAACATGTTCTCAGCTCGGAGACATAAAAAGGCATAAGACTTTATCTTCAGTCTTTTGTTTAACTGCACCTTTTTTCTTTCCCTCTTTCTTCCCAAATGCATCTTCATTTTACAGTTACACTTCTGCATTACAAATGTGCCTTTGTGCGTATGAAAACATAAAACGAGATCTGAAAATGGGACCACGTCTACTGTATATTTCAGTGACTTTGGGTTTTCAGCATTAGACTTCTTAATAATTACTGGCAAAAAGAGATGTTTTGTTCATCTACCTCGTACAAATAACAAGCTATTTAGAAAGCAGATAAGATGTAGGCTCTCCTCTTTGGGTTCATTTTATACACTACTTTGCACCTTTTTCATCACATTCAGTTAAAACAATGGGATGCACCCAACGTGCAAATTTAAGGTTCATGCCAATTTATCAGTTGAGAAAAGGAAAGACCATTAGGAGATCGGCCCCGTTTCCAACACTGAAACTTTGATGCAGCGGAGGGAGCCAGTCTAGACCATCAAGCTGCCTCCTTAAGGAGAGAAGCATCAGTAATCAGCACAATCACATGTGTCTTCTGCAAACTTAGTAAATAATGAAGCTTAATCTAAAATAAAACTAGCCTAATAATACTTTGAAGGCCATATGTCTGTGTTTCTCTTTCTTATTCCTTTTGTCAAAACACAAATCTTATACTGCTATTTAAAGTAAACTGCAAAACACTTAGTGGTATATATCACAACAATGGCGCTCCCCCACCCTCCACTCCGCTGAGCCTAATATTTGATTACTGCTAGTCACATCAAGCTTTCAGGCAAATAATCTCCATTTTTAAAGTTAATGAGATATGGTCATGTCGACAACAGCTTGCAGAAACTTTTAATTTTAATTCCTGCAGGCTGTGCTGGCCTCTTTTACAGCAACTACTGCATGAACGAGTCAAATTTGCCAACATGGCTTATGTAGACAAGTGCACACTAATTAAAAATACCCACTGGTATCATAATTTAAATACCATGAAAATAAACTGTGAAAGCCGCTCGGATCCAGTCTCATGGTTGCCTTTGAGCACGCTTCCTTTGACTATAGGATGTTTTATTGCTGGCGTGTTCTTAGCTGAAAACCACTTTGCATCTTGGAGGAATTGGGGATTGTGATATAATTATACAATTTGTGTTAATATTTGTTTCGCTTCAGCTCTTAAGCAGGCCTCCCAGAAGGGCCACTAATTGAGAAAACCATATTGTGGAGGGAAGCGACAATTTGACACTCTTGATTTAGGGTCCATCTACAACTTCTCTGGGGTCTCTGGTGCTTTCTCTTTTCTCTCTCAGCTCAAGCCATGAGGAAATCAAAATAAAAAGGTAGTTGTTTCTGTCATTCTTCCTTTTATTCTGTAAAAGTTTTCACGCCTCTTAATATGTGCATTTTAACTGTTTGCCTTCTGATCAGGGGAGCAAGGACATGCTTCTTTACCTAATTCTAATCCCTAAACGCTGCTATAAATTTCTTTCCTTCCATCCATCCATCCTTACACATACTCACACACATACATACTCACATTAAAAAAAAATAATAAATCGTTTTTGGCAAGGGAATTCCAAGGTCTGCTTTTGCCAGGAGAAAAGCACATTTCACACAGGGTATAAAAAGTTGGCACCTTGAGGGTTAAAGCTATTTGAGGGGTTAAATATGCAATTATCTCCGACTAAAACCAGAGAGACATATAGATAAATAGCAGAAATGAAGTCCCCAGGTTCCCTTCAGAAGCCTTCATCACATTACTACTAGACAGAAACTCTTTAAGGACCATTTTCAGATGTTAAATCATTGTTCGCGCTGCACATATTCTTGCTACTCCTGGGGGAACGATATCTGAAGAGAAGCGTGCTAACAAATGCAATCCTGTAAACAGGCATTTTTCCTCTCGTTGTGAGCACCTCTGTAGCCCCGCTCCCGGCTCTGTCATCCATGCCTTCGCTCGACTTTGAAGTTTAAGTACTGAATGAACAGCGTCATCTATTATCCAGAGTGTGCATGTAGATTATAAATAAGAAATAAAAGTGACTTTCAGTACACTGCTTTTGCATTAGCAAGATGCCTTCTCTCTTACCTCTTCCTGTCCTTCATACCTTACAACCAACAATCTATTAGGGATCTGAATTTCGGGGCTTCTTTCAGAGGGGGACGGAGACTGTAAAATCTGTCTGTTGAGATGTGAAAAGTTGGACTGACTGCACAAGGCTGGGGTCGGGGTCTGGGCTCTGAAGCCAGCCTCTCTCCTTCCTTAACCCTTATCTTACAGATGCCCTTCAGGAAACATGGCTGGTGATGGGACTGGCTCTTCATTTACATTTTTCTGTTGACAAACAGAGTCCATGAATATTAATTATTCTGAAGTTTATTTGCAGAAAAGGCAGTTTCTAATCCTTATCAATTATTTATTGAGAATCTCCTTCACCTAATAATCTCATTAACATTATTATACTAAGGCCAACAGCAAATATTCCTTTGATAAGTAACAACCCAACCCGTTATCCTTCCTGCCAAATCTCATGTAGCCTCCTCCTTTGCTTCAGCATGGATAACCTGGCTTTTGTTTCCAGGAAGCTCTAGATGAGTACTTCCTTTTTTTTAATAAAAGAAAACTCATACAGTGGTTTTTTTTTTTAATTGAACCTGAAAGTTTCTGATATGCTACACTAAAAGGAATGAGAAAAAGAGAATAAAAATTAAAACCTTGGAAAAATGTTTGGATGTCTGCTTTCTTTTCCCTATTGGCTATATGCTGCATTATTCAATGGAAAATACCCAGGGATAGAAATCCCAAGGCATGAAAACCACACAGTCACGGCACACAAGTGACCCGAGGGGAATGTATCACATGTTATAAACATGTGAGGGACTTCCCTGGCAGTCCAGTGGTCAGGGGTTCAATGCAAGGGCTGAGGATTCGATCCCTGGTTGGGGAGCTAAGATCCCGCAGGCCTCACAGCCAAAACATCAGAACATAAAACAGCAGAAACAACACTGTAATAAACTCAATAAGAAAATGGCCCACATTAAAAAAAAAAAAAAGCTTACAAAAAAATAAAAACATGCAAAAGCCTGAAAAGAGGAGAATGCAAATGAAAACCACATTTTAACAATGAAGAACCTTATATAGTTTCATCATTTTCCAAGCATTTTGACCTAATGATACTTCATTTACTTCTCCTAAAACCCCTCTGAGGTGTGCAGGACAGTTATTATTAACTTTATCTTTTAGATGAAGAAACTAAGATGAAGTGACTGCCTAAGGTCTCCCAGCTACAAGGTGTCAGGATACTGACTAAATTCTAGGAGCTTTGCATCCTAATTCATTGATTGGATCTGTCTTCAAAATGAGGACTGCCTCTAACTTCCTTCTTCCTTTTTGATTCACTGTTGGCATTTTAAAGGACACTTTTCCTTGGATATTCATGTTTTAAAGTTCTGAAGTGCCCACTGATGATTTGTTCAGTATTACAATTTCCAAAAATCAACCAAGAAGCAAATATCTAAAATAGAGCATGACTTCTAATTTAATCAGACACAAATGAGAAAATAAACAGCATGTGATTTCAGAAGCAAAAGGAACCTTTGAAAGGAAGTGGTTTCCCAAGGCTCAAAGAGTTAGTAGCTTACTATAAATCAGACTGACTTACAGCAGCAAATCTCAAACCTAGCCTGGCTGGCTAATGTGCCCATCACTGTTCTTGGACCATATTTACAGAAAGGGCCCTTATTTTCCAAACTTGAAAAGTCACTTCTTTTTCCTTTTGATTCAGGGTCACTTTTTTTCCCCTCTCTCACAGACGGAGTTTCTCATGTATTGCCTAAGAACAAGAGTCAAATACGCTAAATATTCCCTAGAAGTCAACATGGGGGATTGATAGCAACAATCAGCCAGGGAGGCATGTCACCTTCACTCCCTTAACCCCAAAGTCTCCATCCTTCTCTTCACCTCCAACCATCAGACCAATCTGACCCCATTTGCAAAGTTTCTAGAATGGAAAGCATCTTCAAAGAAAAAAAAAAGTTTGCTTTTGGTTTGTTTCCCTTCCGCCCAGCAGAAAAGCGCTGCAAGCATGAAAGAGAAAAAAATGATCCATTGATGCAGCACATTGTTATCCTATTAGTAAAACCATACACTGCACACATCAGACAAGGACAAAGCTTGATTCACAGTTAAGCTGTTACATATTCCAAGTACAAAACCAATAAAAGGCCAAAGTAGAGTGGGGAGGCAGATAGGAGACTAGTTTATGAAGACTATGAGTGTCTACTAAGGAATTACAGAGGTTGCCTCTCGCAAGTCTGACAACTGCAAGACGAGGCAAGTGGGGCTGAAGTCATCTTACGAGGGGTTGCTGGTGTATTCTGGGATGTCTTTGCTTATTTCCCAACAGCATTCAGGAAAACGGGGCTTGCACTAACCAGGATAACCACAGTGAATGAAGCTTTAAGGAATGGGAATTGGGAAACAAACTGTGGTGGGAAGGATAGAGCTGGGAAGTTTTGTTTTCATTCTTAATGATGAAAGTGAAAAAAAAAAGTCATCGATCTTAAGGTCTGGTGTGACTAGCAGAAGAACATCACCAGAAACAATTTCCTTGAGCCACTATCTCTGCATCCTCTAGGGTAGGTGTCAGCAAATTACTGCCCCGAGGCCCAGATCTAGCCCACTAACTGTTTCTGTAAATAAAGTTTTATTGGAACATGGTGATGTCCATTTATGTACCGTGGGAGCTTTGGAACAGAATATTTGCAACAGGACAGAAAAGTTCACAGAGCCAAAAAGGGTTACAATTGAAAGTAAATTTAAAAGTTTGTTAATCCCTATTCTAGAAAGATTACAGTGAAGAAAAATATCCACTTTCCAATAACTGATAACAAAAATTTCTAAACAGATGTACATGTACACACACACAGAGTCACACAGTTATACCCTATATATATCAAACTTAGTTCTTAATGGTGCTGGTAACCACAGGAATGAACCTTCTGACTTTATCCATGCGGACAGATTGTAGAAGGGCCCACATCCTATCCCAGAAGATTGTTTCTAAACACATCAGGGGCGTCCATGCAAACGTTAATCGAAGGACAAAGCCTTCACTTTGTCTGTGCTTAGCTTCTTTATCCATAAAATGTGAGGCTGGATCATCAAAGGAATTTTAAAAATTCTATAACCCTAACAGAGAAAGAAAAAGGACAGAAGTAATCACACACATCTATATATTAGGGCTTGAGTTTAGAGAGGAGTAACAGAACTGAGGATACAGGAAACGCCACACACAAGCCAAGTGGGAGAAGATAAATGTGTGAAAGTGACAAAATGAAGTCCTTCTATCAGCCGCACAGGAAGAACAGATTCTGGAAGAGCCAACACTTGCACTGAGGGGCAGAAGGAAAGACCTACTCAAACATAAGAAAGAATTGTGGGAGAGAGACTTCTCTGGGGGTCCAGGGGTTCAGACTCTGCGGTTCCATGCAGGGGCAAGGATTTGATTCCTGGTTGGAAAACTAAGATCCTTCGTGATGCACAGCCTGGCCAAAACTAACTACATAAATAAAAAGAACTGTTAGGAGAGATCATGGTTCTATGAAAGCTTCTGGAGAAAAATAATGATCCTGCAAGGAGATTGGGTGGAATGGGACCTATTCTGAACTTTCAAAATAGCTTGAGAAGCCAACACACGAGCCACCCAGAGATCTGCACTTTTTCAGCTCTGGGTACTCGGAACTGAAACAGCCTGGCTTTCTTCTCCAGCCCGCCAAGTGTGTCCTCTTTTGTGACGACAACACAGACGTGGCCATGGTGACACCTTAGAGGAACTGAGGTTCCCTGGCTCTCAGACAGCGATGCAAAGGTGGGAGGGATTTTCAAATTCTGACTTCTTTTCAAAGAAACATGCTTTTCCAAGCCTGCTCCAGAGTTTTCTGTGAAAAGCAGACCTGCTGTTTTGTTTCTCAAGGTGAGAGATAAAGATATACTTCGTTAGACCTGTTGCAGTCTAGTATTTGGCCTTTGTGTCGATGCAGAATAGTGACCAACTACCATGGGAGCAGACTGAACGGATCAAGCAAAGGTTGGGTGCCGTCAGCTGACTCTGCGAGATAAGCCATGGAAGTTAAGACTATTTCCCAAACAGGAAACAAACACGTGCTCTGCTGCCAGGGAAAGGTACCTAGTTTGACTTGTAGATTATAAATCTTTAAAACTTCCACCGTAAGTCCCAGCACACATTCTTAGTGAGTATGATCTTTTATTTATTGTTCTAAGCCATTTTTCTTTGTTGACTGGAGTGATGTTGGATGCAGGCAAAACATGGGCCACAGAAACATTAACACAAAACACTGCTTGGGGAGTAAAGGACACTACCTCCACCGGGCTAGTTATTCTTAATTAAAAAAATATAATAATCTACTCTCCGAGATAGTAAAACAACAAAAATGACTGAGGCGACTTCAAAAGGACTAACTCTTTTATCAGTGAAGCTGCTCGAGCAATTTTTGCAAGAAATACAAAGTACCAGATATATTTGTGTTGTCAATCCATTTTCATTGGTTGGGGAACGGGTTCGAGCCTATTAGTAATACTGCGAAAACACAGAAGGTATTTACCCAGCCCTGTCAGTCGGCAACAGTTGTCTGGGGCACCTGGAGAAGTTTGCAGTTTTAAGTTTTCTGGTTCCATGGACCCAGTCAAAAGAGTAAGAAAGAGAAACGTGTCCAAATCCAAATGGTTGCTTTTAAGTTGTCTATAAAACAGCTACTGCAACCACCACAGATTACAGCTTCTTATGTGCAGACTTATTAGTCCAGCCAGATTTCCCATTGCTTAAAACTCAACACTTCCTTGCCCCTGAGTCGCTAAGGTGACGGCCATCTGATATCCGACAAGTTGCCCTGTTGGAGCTATGTTTTAGATCTTTCAGAACCATCATGCTTGAGCTTTATTGTCAGCAGCATGCTATAAACCTTACCACAAGTGCTGCTGAATTTCTGTCATTTCTGGAGGAAAACAAAGACCTTCCAATAGAAGTGTTTGGGGAAGAGAAGGAATCAAGCTCATTTTTTCTTGGGTGTTCTTTAGAAGGATGCAGGCAGGGCTTCTCTGGTGGTCCAAGGGGGCCGGGATTCAATCCCTAGCTGGGGAACTAGATCCCACATATTGCAAGCTAAGATCCTGTATGCCACAACTAAGATCCAATACAGCCAAATAAATAAATAAATATTAAAAGAAGAAGGAGGATGCAGGCAACAGGTGTGAAGCAGGACTCGGCCTTAAAAATGGAAAGAAACAAATCCAGGTTACAAGGTGCAGGTGCTTAAAAGCAGGCATGTTCACGAAAAATAAGGGCTCAACCTAAAAATAAAAGCGGGAGGGAATACCTGGGATTTTCTTACTCGACTGAGCAAAAAGAGACGGGAAGAAGTGAACGAGTTCTGAATGAGATAACCTTTTAGGGTACTCACAGTGGGGAGGGTGGCCAAGGACAGTGGGAGCAGCCTAGTCTGCTGGTCACCAAATAAACACAACCAGAGGGGACCACATGCTGGACTGAAGTGACCAGGTCGTGGACTTGGGCAGACACGGGTGAGAAGCTGGGCTTGTCCAGTATAAGACGCATGAACTTGGACAGCCAATTGTTTCTTTCTAGGACAGACAGGAATTTTAAGATTACTTAGCTCACAGGGTGCTTGTGAGTACAAACGGTACTGAAATATGAGGGAGTACCACTCTAGGCAGGAAGAAAGGTGCTTTCAATAAATTTACTATCAATACTACTACTACTTTTAATACCATTACTATCTTTGCTATTAGTCATTTCAAGCCTCAAAAAATCTTTGACGAGAGGAATGTTCAAGATACTTGGATCAAATGAGGAAACAGCTTATTTACTGAAAATGGATTGCTTATCAACCATTATCCAGTGTTGAGTGCTTGCTCCTCACTTAGCAAGTTCCCTCCTGGGCATACATCTGGAGAAAACCATAATTCAAAAAGATATATGCACCTCAATGTTCACTGTAGCATGATTTACAACAGTCCGGACATGGAAGCAACCTAAATGTCCATCAGCAGAGGAATGGATAAAGAAGCTGTGGTACATATATACAATGGAATATTATTCAGCCATAAAATGGAACAGAATTGTGCCATTTGCAGATGTAGACGGACAGAGAGACAGTCATACAGAGTGAGGTCAGTCAGAAAGAGAAAAAAACAAACCCTGTATAATATCGTTTCTGTGTGGAATCCAGAAAAAATGGTACAGAAGAACTTATGTACAAAAGAGAAACAGAGACACAGATGTAGAGAACAAACTTCTGGATAACACACGGGAAGGGAGGTGGGATGAAGTGGGAGACTAGGATTGACGTGTGTGGGTGTGGGTGTGTGGGAGTGTTCACGTGTGTGCACAGTGGAATCTGGCTCTTGGCAACTCCAGGGACGGTAGCCCACCAGGCTCCTGTGTCCATGGAATTTTCCAGGCAAGAATACTGGAGTGGGTTGCTGTTTCCTCCTTCAGTGGATCTTCTAGAACCAGATTATCAAAACCATGTCTCCTGCATTGCAGGCAGACTCTGTATCACTGAGCCACCAATGAGAACCTACTGTGTAGCACAGGGAACTCTGTTCAGTGCTCTGTGATGACCTAAATGGGAAGGAAATACAAAAAAGAGAGAAAATGTGCACACATATAGCAAAATGATACATTGTGTGTACAGCAGAAACTAACAGCAGTGTAAAGCAACTGTAGTCCAACAGAAATTAAAAAACAAATAAGCAAGCAAAAACCGTAACAAATGTGCCAAATATGGAATTACTTGGTGAAGCTGGGAGAAGGTGAGGAGGGGAGAATCAGGAAAAGAGGTAGTATTAATTAGCCCTTAAGCTATGAAATTTGAAACTAAGAACACACATTTTCCCTTACAGCTCTAAATACATTTAAAATTAACATGAAAAAGTGAATTACCATATAAGAGAATTAATCCTAACCATTCCCCAGTAAGAACTGATGTTTTTGAACTGTGGTGCTGGAAAAGACTTTTAAAAACTCCTTTGGACAGAAAAGAGATTAAACCAGTCAATTCTGAAGGAAATCAACCCTGAATATTCATTGGAAGGACTGATGCTGAAGCTGAAGCTCCAATACTTTGGCCCCTGATGGGATGAGCTGATTCTTTGGAAAAGACCCTGATGTTGCTAAACATTGAGGGCAGGAGGAGAAGGGGATAACAGACGATGAGATGGTTGGATGGTATCATCAACTCAATGGACATGAATCTGAGCTAACTCTGGGAGATGGTGAAGGACAGGGAAGCCTGGCGTGCTGCAGGACATGGCTTAGCAACTGAACCAAGAACAAACAATTCCCTTGGTAAACAACACTTTTACCAAAAATGTTTTCGGTAAAAAACAGCTATTTTTTTTTTTTCATCTATAAAGTTCACTGGTGGGAATGGGAAAGAAATATGTAAAAATGTGAAGGCAAGATATTAAAATTAAAAAGCTATAGAATATCTACAAAAATGTCAACAGTTGCTATCTCTGTAAAATGAGATTTCACTAGGTACGCTTTTTCTTCTTCTGCTTTCTTAGTTACGTCTTCTAACACTTTTTATCCAATGGACACATAATTAATTGATCAGTAGAAAATGCCGAATAATTTTGTATTCAGTTTTCAGTTGAAAACATGTGAATGACACCCATGCCTCACTCAGGGCTGGCACTGAGGATCTCACTCTTGGCTTTGGCACATGGGGGTATTCTGCAGGGACTGGTGGATTTAAGTGCCGTGTCTACGCATCTCTTCTGGCATATTCCACGGCCATCCTCTAACTGTGTCACATTCTCTGCCATTAATTTATAGTAGTTTCACAAAATGCACCTATGGCTAGAGGACCTTCTAAGATTTTAGTTTGAAAAAAAAATTTTTAATAAACTTTTTCCCCCTCTGTTCTTAATTCTTCAGAAACTTCCCAGTGTTTCACAAATCAAGTCAGGCCACAAGAATCAAATATTATCTCAGACTAGAACCTAAACAGGGTACTTGCCAAACAATAGCCTAGGGAAGTTATTGGTTATGTGTAGTATGTAATTATTAGCTATCCTGGTTCTAGGTACTAATCCCATGAAAATTATAGAGGAAGGGCAGCAAGGAGCACTGAGACATAAAAAATCATTGCCATGTGTAAAAACTCAGATGTTAAAAAACAAAATGCAGGCACAAGAATTTAGCCAAGAAAAAAAAAAAATAGACATGCCAATAAAAAAGCTGCTTCTTAAAATTTGGCTGGCAGCGTCCTTCCCCTCCCCAATGGATACTCTCAGTAAAGAAAACATGGTCGATTTTTTCTCCCTTGACTGTATTTGATTTCCAATTAAAATTAAATATAAACTGAAACGCCACCTGGATTTTAGCAAAATCCAATCCCCCCCTTCCCCCTCCTCCTTTTTCTTAAAAGAAGAACCTGGGCTTACATATACAAACATTTTGCTAAATGACCCGTGGCAAATTGCGTAATGCCAGTAAAAGTTGTGTTTTTTAAGTTATGAGCCCCAAAGATTTTATCTGAAATAAAACCCTGATTCAATTCAGATTCTGGAGACAAACTGTGTCCTTAACTCTGCCTCTAAATTTAAAACATTTGTGTGTGGGGCCCCTTCAGTAATGTTGCTAGTAGGTATGGAGGAGAAATTCTGTATTTATTAGGATATGTGTTTTCTTTTCTAAAATGGTAAATTAGGGCACTAATTGCCTACAAGAATGGATTCTCTGCAGTCTTGATGTAGTGGCCAGTTTCTAAATGAAGAGCCTGGTTGTCAAACAGGCCTGTGTGCTTATTTCAGTTAATCATCTCAATGAAGGAAGACACAGGAATTCCTATATTCATGGAGAAGGGTTCCCTTGGAGGTATCCAACTTTAATATCTACAATGTTCTAAAGATATTGGCTTTTAACATGAAGTGGTTGGAGTTCGAAAAAGAAAGGAACAGTGTAGAGAAACCACTTGGAAGCCCCAACTTCTACCTCCGGGTTCTTAAGACGACAGTCAAGCCTCATATCCTCAAAAGGCAATGAACAAGGACAGTTATGGTGTCATGAGCACATTTTAAAGGCTCCAAATGTGTCAAGGTCTTTATGTATATTATTATTCAGTGTATTCATCACATGAACCCTTTCCACAAGTTATTTTTATTGCTCCATTTTACAGATGAGAAAAGTGAGACTCAGGAAGATTGGCATATTGCTCAACTTCCTGCATTCAGTAAATGCTAGAGTTGGGTTTTACACCTTTGTCAGTACAACTCCAGAATGTCTTCAATTAAACATTCTTCTATCTTTTCTAGCTCTCTAGGGCAGTGAAATAAATCTAGTGGAAACAATGTGCACTGGGCAAGCAACTAGGTATATTTGTATATGATTATCACGACAATACAAGACAAAGTCCAAACAAACAACGAAGGAACTTTGAATATGGGAGCAGTGGAGAAATCTAGCTGCATTTTTTTCATCTTTTCAGTGACCAGATTGACCAGATTGACATCCATCGCACACTGATGGATGGCTAGCGGCTGATGGTGGAAGCACCTAGAAGCTGGTGGAGAGACAGCACTAGGGGAAAAAAAGTGTAGTAGCTGAAAACACAAACATGCCAAGGGAGACCAGTCTTACAATTATGAAAACTTATCCCTTGAAATCTGTGCAAAAATTTTAAAATATAAATATGGGTAAGATATATACTTATATATTTTATTGATACTATTTTATAAATTTATATTAAATTTGTATCATATTTATATAAGATACTTTAAAATATTTTACNTAATGAACATCTTCAGGTAAAAATCTTTGTGTATGCCTCACATTATTTCTGTTGGTTAAATTCCTAATAATGATGATGATAAAGATATGAATAACAGCAGCTAGCCGTTATAGACTCATGTACTCAGACTATTAAACGCTGATATTATCCCCATTTGATGGATGTTTAAAGTGAGGCATAGAGAAATCAACTGACTTGCACAATAACCAAACTAGTGTCAGTTTTGGACAAAACAGTCTTGTTTTTGGACAAAAACAGCACCATCTACGCTCCTGATACTCTGCCTTTTTCACTGGTTATCAAGTATGCTCTAGTCAGCAGTAGAGAATGGGTTAGAAGCATCAGAAATGCATATTCTTGGGCCCCACCCAAGATCTACAGAATAAAGTACTTGGGAGTGGGTCCTGCAATCTGTTTTTAAAAGTCTTCCATATGACTTCCATACAAATAAAAGTTTGAGAACCACTGCTAAATGCTATACAACTGCTCAGTAAAAGTGTGACCCTGAATCCAGCTGTGTGACTGTTCTAAACCTTCTGTTACACAATGCCAAACCACCCCCAGAATGGGCTACACAATGTTATATAAGCCACATAAGACCGTGTGGATGCATCATTTCTTGTCATCTTTGCTGATTTGGTCAAAGACCTTCCAACGAGTATATAGTGTTGTGCAAGAGTATGTAAACCTGGTTAGTGCATTTGAATAAACATAAAATGACTCTCAGGACCTATGCAGAGGACTTTATATGACCTTACTTATCAGGGTTTTCTTCAGAGCTGGCACTTACAGTGCTACATTTAAGATATCCAAGAATTAATTCCAGGGACACACTGGTAAGCATTTAGAGCCAAAAGAGGAAACCTTTTCCAAATTAGAGATAGGTTACTAATGCACTTAACATTAATTAAACATAGAAGAATCTAAGAACATTTGTCAAAACACTGAACCAGCTAGCAAACCTAATTAACATGCAGTGTGGGCTGTATAGTGTTTTAATTTGGGGGTGGGGGGTTGGGGTGTGACATGCATGAAACTGTAATTGCAAAATCATANCCAACGAGTATATAGTGTTGTGCAAGAGTATGTAAACCTGGTTAGTGCATTTGAATAAACATAAAATGACTCTCAGGACCTATGCAGAGGACTTTATATGACCTTACTTATCAGGGTTTTCTTCAGAGCTGGCACTTACAGTGCTACATTTAAGATATCCAAGAATTAATTCCAGGGACACACTGGTAAGCATTTAGAGCCAAAAGAGGAAACCTTTTCCAAATTAGAGATAGGTTACTAATGCACTTAACATTAATTAAACATAGAAGAATCTAAGAACATTTGTCAAAACACTGAACCAGCTAGCAAACCTAATTAACATGCAGTGTGGGCTGTATAGTGTTTTAATTTGGGGGTGGGGGGTTGGGGTGTGACATGCATGAAACTGTAATTGCAAAATCATACAAACACACATGTATACGCACACTTTGCAGAGTGAAAGATGCTGGGATTTCATCAGACTTACAAAGGAGGGATCTTAAAATGGTGCAAAACGTGGTGGAATTAAAGATAGGATCTATGGCAGAGAAATCTACCTGCCTAGAAGGTTAAAGAGATTTTCAGTAATTGGGAGATAAGTCATCTGATAACAAACTTAGAAACAAATAAAGTAAAGAAAAGAAATAAGTGTGAAAGGGAGAAAACGCGAGGCCAGTGCATTTTTCTAGAAAAGACCATCAGTTCATAAAAATAGCTGCATTGAGTAAAGATCTTCAAATCTGACAACTATTTTAAAATAAGGTCCTATCGTTTCAGTCATTCCAGCTAAATGATGAATAGACGTGAATGAGCTAAAATTCAATATAAAAATATGTGAAATATGGACACTACCAACGAAATGACCAGTCTTGTCAGCCCTCATCTAATCTCTGGAAATCATACACTCAACTCAGGCAATGGTCTGTGTAAACAGATAGGCCCCGGACCATTTCCTGGAGACCAATCAACTCGGATGCTGGTATCCAGTATAGAAAGACCTTCCGCTTATGATATGCCCCCAGGCCTTCCACAATAGAAAACCACTCTCACTACTCCCCAAATTAAAAATGACAAAATAGCAAAGATACATCTCTTGGCAATTTAATATCTAAGTCATAATCCAAATCCACATAGCTCAGTATATACCCTCTATCTATTATCTCCTGATTGAAAGAGTTAAACTAAATCTGCTGGCGTGCACATACTGAGCCACTGTTTCCTCAGTTTTATCAGTCTTCAAAGATCCCACCAACACAGACACAAATAAACTCTTCCTCTCTGGGTTCTTGTTGTTGTTTAGTCGCTAAATTGTGTGACTCTTTCGCAACTGTAGCTTGTCAGGCTCCTCCGTCCATGAGGTTTCTGAACATTTATTGATTAAATAACGTTATCTGTTGATTAATCAGATGCATCTCTTCTACAGCTTCATGTGCTTTGAAGTTTTTATTGTTATTCAGTTCACATGTTTACATCTTGTCCTAGGCCAATTAGATTATGAATTTTATGAATGCAGGGACACATTCAGAATATTTCTTTGCATCTTCTAGCCAACCATGGGACTACAGATACATGCTACTTTCTTATGTTACTTTTCTTTGGTAGGAGAGGCATGACCAAAGAACTCCTCTCCTAGTGATTCATCCAGTATCTCACTCTCCATCATTTCTTTAGTAGGCTGGCTGATTATTCTTCTCAGCAACAATTTTGTCAAAACTTTTCATTTGTAAGATATATTCAGCTAAATGATTAGAAAGCCACCCGTATAGGTATGATGACAACTACATGTTAATCTTCCATTTCAGAAAAGGCAAAATAAGTCAGATTTTTAGATAGATACATATATCCGTAAGTGTACACTTCAGGGGAAAAATGAGGGAATGGTCTTTCAGTTTTGTTACATGATACGATAAAGTAAGAATACTAAGTTTTGGAAGGCAAATCTTGCTATATCTGCCATTCGCTAATCCAGGGGGGTCAACAAACTTTTTCTGGTAAGGGCCAGATTATAAATATTTTAGGCTTTATAAGCCGTACATTCTCCATGCAACAACTCATCCCTGCTGTGGTAGGGAGAAGGCAGCCACAAACAAGAGAAAAAAGGGAAATATGGGGCTCAGTGATAAAGAACCCGCCTGCCAACGCAGGAGACATGGGTTCAAGCCATGATTCGGGAAGATCCCACATGCCACAGAGCAAGTAAGCCCGTTCTCCACAACTACTGAGCCTGTGCTTTAGAGCCCAGGAGCTGCAGCTACTGAGGCCTGCAGGCCTCAGAGCCTGTGCTCCACAACAAGAGAAGCCGCTGCAGTGAGGAGCCTGTGCACCATAGCTAGAGAGCAGTCCCCACTCACACAGCTAGAGAAAAGCCCATGTACCACCAAAGACCTAGCGCAGCCAAAAATAAGGAAAAGAAAGGTTTTTAAAGGGGATGGGGATGGCCGTGTTCCAATTTAAAAAATCTTTATTTCAAAGAGGAGAAAGTGCACCAGATTTGTAGGATTTGGCCTTCTGCCTTAGCTCACCAATCCTCAAGTCTGGTCTGCCAGCTCAACACACTGCCTTTTACCTAGAATTTACCAATAAAGGTACTGACTGAAAGGCTGAGAAACAAGTTTGAAATAATTCCAGAATGCAATCCCGCAAATGATAATTGTGAATCACTACATTATAGAATATCCCCTTGACATAATGATGGGGACTATCACATCCCCAGCTGAGGCACACTGCCTCCCCTCTTATGACATGCTAATGGTCCAGTGTATCTATACATAAATGCGCAGAGCATATCCAGGAAATACACTACACAGACTTGTGTAAGACAAGTGCAAATCTAATGGGATAAGCCAGCAGGTTAGGATAAAAGTGCACATGGCCAAGGCATTTTCACTTAGAACCTTGGCAGGTTGGTTTCCTATCGCGTGGAAATGGAAATATCACTATGAAGAAGGGAAAAAATGAGGCAAGGTAAGCAATACTATCACAGTATTATTTATCATACACATTAGGACCAAAAATAGTCAGGAAAGAAAGAACATTATGTCATTCTCTCCCAGTCTTTAACCTTGAAAAGGGTGTTGAGTTCATCGAGAACATAACAAGAGTCAATACAAGAGGCTATGAAAATGAAGCTACTTCTTCCTGTGCTACCCTGAAAAATTAACACACTCATTACAGCAATAAAAGGCTACTTTCACCCTGTTCTAGGAAGTTACATTCTATTTTATTAAATTTTTCCAAAATTCTTTCTTCCTTTGACTCTAAGAGGCCTGGCTCTGCTGCTGAGAAGCAAAAGACATTTTACGCACAATTTTCCTCTACTAGAAAGAGGTATATTGTGCCCTTCAGTGAACATAAAATTGATATTATCATCTCTTAGTTTATATCTCACTACTTAACCTTCAGATTAAAAGTTATTGGATTTGAATGACTAAGAAGACATCATGTCACCTTCTCTTCAATGTGGAGAGGGGGTATTGGGGGCAAGAAAAGGTACAATGTTAAAAATACCAATTTAGATCAGCTGACACTTTGCCTTTTTTGACAAGTGACCGTCATACTGACAATTACATATGGTTGCCTGGATCAGAAAGTGTGTAATAAACAGTCTACGTTAGGAAACTTTGCGGAAGACCAACCTACATCAGGAAATTCATTTTATTTTGGGTAAAGAAGGTACAGTCTAAAAATAGGGATAAAAGAGTTAATTCAGAGAGAACCTTAGGGTTATCAATTTCACCAAATAAAACATTTTAACCCCTCCAAAGCCAGTATTTGCACTGTCAGTTTATGCAGAAGATACTGGAAAATACTCTCTCAGGAAAGATTAAAGGGGAAGAGCTTCCTTCCCTCCAACCATCTCTATGCAGGACTCAGCTTCAACTAATAAACAAGGCTTGCTCCCCCTTAGCTGTTGAATCTATACCCCCTAAATGGGTTTTTCAATAGCACTAGCTGTTTAATAATTACAGATTGTATTTTTCCAACAAAGGAAACACAACAGGCACCCCCTTTACCTTAAAGCAAAAAAATTATTCATTCTAAGAAGCCTGTGTCAATATGAGACACTTTATCAAAGATCTAACTTGGTAGTTTTGTTCTCTAAGAGAGATAAGCGCATTCCCTGATCAATAGGAACATAAGCAGTTTATCAGCACTTCCCATGTGACTTCTGGAAGATATACTCATTAGAAAATGGCATAGGCTAAAGGGAAAATATTTGATAATTTTAATCTGAATAAACAAATACAATCAAATAGTGAGACTGAGTGACACAGGAGGGTGTCTTTTTTCTTTAAACAGCCTTTAAACAGAGATTTTTCCAAAATAAACTCACTCTTTATACACAAATGATGTTTGTGCTTTCTTTATCATATCATAATAACTGATTAATGACGGGCAGAAAGGAGCTTGCCTTCTCCTCCCGCTGCCCCTCTCTCTTCACTCCTCGGTGCATCATGCTGCCCGTCAGACTGGAAATCCTGAGTCACCCCTCATAGTCCCACTCCTCGACACGCTCACATCTCTTGTTTTCAAAAGGGGATGCTGATTTGCCAATTCACTCCCGAACCCCCTCTTGCAACCCAGGCCTTCCTTTCTCTTCCCATTTCATTCATTCACAGGGTCAGAGGACTGTGCGCCGGCCAGTACTGTGCTCTGTGCTGAGGAACAGCGAGGGATGAGAAAGGCTCAGCCTTGCCCTCCGGCGGCTGACCGCTGACCGAGGGCTTCACATGCAGGGAGCAAGGCCGCGCCGGCAACACGGCAGCCTGGGGTCCAGCGAGCTGCTCTGTGACCTAAATGGATGGGAGGGTGCGGTGGGAATGGGAGGCAGGCTCAAGAGCGAGGGGATGCATGTATACATACAGCTCATTCACTTTGCTGTGTAACAGAAAAAACACTCCAAAGCATTTATACTTCAATTTTTTTTAAAAAGCTACAAGAAAAAACGATTGGGAAAAAAATAAAAAGAACAGTGATACTTAGTGACATGGAAATTACATAAAATTTGAATTTCAGCGTCTATAAATAAAGCTTTATTGCAACACACACACACAAAACCAAAAAACCAAACCAAACCAAAAAAAAAAAAAAAAAAAAAAACCATGGCGCCCTCAATGACATGAGGGAAGGGTTTGTGTCCCATTTCTAAATCCAGGACCAACAGCAATGGCCTTGTTACTACTACTCATCTTTCCTGTGTCTTTCCTGCCACGCCAGGCCCAACTTTCTTTTTTACCGTCAGTCTACCTCCTCTTGTACAGCCTTCCTTTCAGCTGGGAAAACTCCCCTGACTTAGAAACTCAACTTTCACACAAACTGAACTCAATTTACGTTCTAACCACCTTCACTTCACTCTCAGGCTTATTCATCAGGCTCCAACCAAATAAACTCCCAACTTACTCTCCCCTGCTTCCCCAGCACCTCATACATTCGTGGTCCTCACATTTCCTTACACATAGGCGTGGCATCATAACAATTAAATGAAAACAGGAGAATAAATAACTGCAAGAAATCGAAAGCTAAGAAAGAAAGTTAGTAGTCCATTTAGCAGCGACCTGGACCAAAACTGAGTCCAGGCCAGTATGTGAAACTCTCTTCAGTAAATTTTCTTGTGAGAGAGGGGGGAAAAAAATCGTTTTACTTCCACAAACCAAATCAAACACAGTATTTAGCAAAGAGTCTCTGGAATGTTACAAGTAACACTTCATAATTACAATAGATTTGAGTTCAAAGACCAAGTGATGAAAAGAAACTTTCTAATACAGGGTTCAGTTCCCTATATAAACTTCCTTTCTGCTGCTCCATCCACCACTTGCATTTATATTGCTCTTCTACTTTGTCATAAAAGCAATCACCTTCTAACCCTTTTTATCAAGCAATCTATGCACTAGCTAAAAGTACACTAGACTCCATCAGGCGAGCTATAGGTTTACATTACATAAACATACCAATTCTGCCTGTTCAGCACTAGTTGTCAATAAAGGCAGCCACTTGCAAAACAGCAAAGTAGGTTACTTGCCTTCAGAGAACAGATAGGAGCTTGCCAGTTCTGCAAAACAAACTCTTTGCAATCACCAAGCTAATCTGTCAACAAATTACCATTAAAGTCATTCCTCCTGAAAGTTCAAAAAGAGATTTCTGACTAGGCAAGAGATAGGGAGTATTTTTTTTTTTATTAGCTCACAGGTCAAGACTGAAAATTACCTTCTCAAAGTAGCAATGCTTTTGCTTCAAGTCAAGAGAGTACACTTCACTCATAATGAGAAGCAGCATCTGGGTTTCTATTACCACGCTCTCTTATGTACATGACGCTTCCCCCCGCCCCGTTTCCTGGTCCATCTTAATTTTCAGCGGAGAGATTAATGACACACAACTGCTGTTCAGAAATTAGAACGTGAAAGAACTTCATACAAGGTTCAAAGTGTGCATTACATAAATCTTTGACAACAATATTTAGATGGACGGCAGGTCTAAACAACAGAGGAGAGAACTAAATTTAGCATTCAGGGTGAAAGATGCCTTTTCCAGAAATAGCCACAAAAGGAGTTGAGAAAAAGTATTTAAGTTTGCTGCCTTTTTTCTTTATTTGTCAGAATTCTTTATTTCTTTATTTTTCAGAATTATCTGAATTCCTGTCTCAGTTTCATTTTAACCTGTTTGGTTTTTGCTAACATTTTGCTGGCACTGATCCCTATAAAATATATTTGACCATCAATATGTTCTATAGTATTTGAACTCTAGCTTGTGTCTTCAAAGAGTCTATCTGAACAGAGCAATTCCTTTGAAATTTCTTAACTTGATAATTGAAAATTATACCTGGGGTCTTCACCCACTAGTGAAGGAAGGTGCTGGCTCTTATCACAGTCCCTAGGCCCATGAGGGTATTTAGTAAATGAGTAATCTCAAGACTTCCCTGGTGGCCCAGTTGTTAAGACTTCACCTTCCAATGCAAGAGGTGCAGGTCTGATCCCTGGTCAGGAAGTTATGATCCCACATGCCTCACAGCCAAAAAAAAAAAAAAAATCAAAACATAAAATAGAGGCAATATCTTAACAAATTCAATAAAGACTTTAAAAATGGGCATCAAAAAATCTTCAAAAAATATGAACAATCTCTTCTGTACTTTATTCTGAAAGTACAGAAAGGACACAGAAAGTCCTCTTAGGACACAGATATGCTGAACGTATTTACCCTTCCAATGGCATTCAAAGACCCTCCCTTTTTAGACACGGTCCCTGCCTGCTATGGGAAAGTCCACTTGAGAGGATTCCATAGAAAGTTCATAAGAAATCATTTTCAAAGAAAAAAAAAACAATGACAAGGCCGAACTGGCTACTGATAGTTCATCTTTGCATCTATAGATCTACACCTAATCATCCCCGTTTCTCTCTGTAGAATCGGAAACAAGGCCAAAGATGACCAGTGGCATTTAATACAGCCCTGCAGAGGAAGACGGGGCAGAACAAGAAATTAAGGGAGGCTCCCTTTAATACGCGCTTACTGCCCATCCAAACAACTGAGCGACTTCACTTCCACTTTTCACTTTCATGCATTGGAGAAGGAGACAGCAACCCACTCCAGTGTTCTTGCCTGGAGAATCCCAGGGACAGGGGAGCCTGGTAGGTGCCGTCTATGGGGTCGCACAGAGTGGGACACGACTGAAGTGACTTAGCAGCAGCAGCAGCAGCCCATCCAAACACTGACAGCTTACTTCTTCCAGGCAGCGTTCACCACAGAGGCAGCTACAATTTGAAACACTGGTAGGACATTCTTCCAGTTCCGTTTAATACCCACCCACTAGTACCTTCAGTAACAAACACTAGAGGAAGGGATTTATTCTTCCATCCTGACAAGAAAGAGAATTTCTGAGTGTCTCTGGTCCTCTGTAATGACTAATTTTACTTCCTTCAAAGGCTCAGTGGCAAAATTCAATCCAATGGATCCTCCTCTTTCTCTTCCATGATCTTGGAGAAGCTCCTTGTCCATTCTACTTTTTACCTCCTTAATAGTCACCAAATGTTTCTCTTTTTCTTTTACATTATTAATGTGAAACATGTACCTTAAACCGAATGTCAAAGAAGCTATATGAAGTTAGCCACAGCTCTCCAAATAATATAGTTTTGAATTCCACATACAGTTCATCTTATTTAAATGTCCTTCTCACAGACTACTTCTAAACTGCCCTTCTCATATAAAATGATAACTACACCTAAAAACTCTAGCAACCAAAGCTCCCCCTACATTGATTTGTAGGCAATAAAAGTGCCAGGTGGTACCTCCCCAAAAAAGAAAAAAAAAATCATTAAATGGAATGTTGTTAAGAAATCACTGTTTTATTTAACAGCTATTCATTTTTATTGAATAAACATTTTCTAGTATGCATTCTGTTAATTGACCTGACAGCATATGCTGTATATGGAGAAACTTCTAAACATTATGCTCTATGTAATATGCTTATCTGAAAAAGCTCTCATTTGCAGCAATATGGAAATAAAATTCTGCTTTCTAAAATTCAAGACTTTTAAAATGCATTAATCCACACAGTTTGTGAAATTGCTCTGGACATTTTAAAATCCTTCCTTTAAGGGGGAAAAAAAAAAAAACTTTAGTAACTCGTAATAGTATTTGTTGCTGAGTTTCATAATGGAGTAGTCAGTATCCAGTAGAGAACTTTTACAGACCTGGAAATGGGGCAGGCATAATAGGAAATAAAAAGCAGTGATGGGATTGGGTAAAGAATTATTCAAGAGCTAAAAGAAAATGTTCAGAAACTCTATCAAATTATATTATTAGAAAACTATTGTTATAATAGTTTCATGGTCCAGCTGTAAGTAGAGTTGAAGCATTACAGAATAATACATTTAGTTTTAAGGAAGGGAGCCAGTCTGTGAGTGTGTGGGTGGGCTTCTCCAGCTAATGGTATCCCCTCTCCTTGGCTGATGGCTTCTGAGTGATGATGGCAATGTCCAGACCAGAATCACCAACTCCATTGCCTAGAGGGCACAAGTCAGCCAAGGCACTGAGTGGGGACTCAGGCCGACTGCAGGGCTACGGGCCCCTTGACTTAGAAACAATTCATCTCCCAGCAATGGTTACCCTTGTAGGAACACTGCCCATGGTTACCAGATCGGATTTTTCAAGAGAAAATGGAAAAGCCAGATTTCCCCCATTTCTCTAGGCTGTCAACAACATAATTAAAAAACAGCAACAGCAATTCTGTCTGGACCCAATTTAGCCAGTCTACAGACCAAACCCAGAACAGAAGCCACTCGCTCCACAGTGAATCTTCGTGAAAGCTCTCCATTCTGAAAGGGCACTTGTTCTCATTCGTAATTATCTTTGGTAATATGGATCAAAGGTGGAAAGGCTTGCATTTATTTATTTTAAATCTTGGCAGTAGGTAAAAATTCTCCCTATATTGTCAATGATTGCACTGGAGCAACTGGAAAATCCTAGAACATTCAGTTTCATACACAGCATAATTAACTCATTTTTATACCAAGCCTTTTAAGCCAGATCTTTTTGTTCCATGGACTTCTAACATATTTTACAGTTCTAATTCTCTTCCAGTGTCCTACATTAATCAAAGCTGTAACCCCTGTTGTCTTTGTACTACAGAATCAGAATGTGCCCCTGGCGAGGAATGGGGGAAAAGTCAACAGGAATTAAATTTCAGTGCAACTGTTTACTCAACTGTGGCCTGCAGTTATTGAAATTTTATCCGTGGTTTTGTGTGACTACCGCAGTAATGAATTCAGCATGGCTGTGATTTTCTCACTGCTGGTATTCTCACTTCAAGTAAAAACCTGTAGAATAAGAATGACGAAAACAACCCATGTCCATCACGCTGACGTTCAGATAACTACAAACTGTTTAACTGTTGCAGCTTCAGTCTGGAAGAAAACCGATAACACGACTCCCATAAAACTTTCTGAATGCTGTCTTTTTTTCTTATTTCATCTACAGATTTTCTTTCCCCCTAACAACCTGTTAAGCGCCTCATCGTACACTTAAGGAAGTCACACAGCTGTCAGTTGTTTTATTTTAAAAGACTCAAAAGGCCTGCCAACCACAATATATGGAGTTTCAGGCACAATGATAGACCCAACTGCTTTCTTCCTTCCCAAAACATTATCAGAGGCAATTAGAAATAAAATTGTTATAAAAATATTAAATGCACTTTGAAGTACAATCAAAAGGTATTGACCTGTATATCAACTACCCAAACAACATATTCTCTAAAAAGTGGTCAGAGCCAAGATAAAAGAGGGGAGACATGAATAACTAATTTTGTGGCTGATGGGTTTTCAAGGAAGATGCTGTTAAAATATACATATACATGAGCAAAATAATTCAGAAAAACAAATATTGCATATTAATGGATATATATGGTACCTAGAAAAATGGTACTGATGAGCCTGTTTGCAGGACAAACAGATGCAGATGTAAAGAGTAGACTTGTGGAGACAGCGGGAGAGAGACGTGGTGGGATGGGCTGAGAAAGTAGGATTGACCTATATGCACTATCACGTGTAAAATAGCAGTGAGTGGGAAGCTGCTGTGAATACAGAAGCCCAGCCTGGATGGGATGGGGTGAGAGCGGGAGCGAGAGACTCAAGAGGAAGGGGTGTGCTTAGAGTTATGACTGCATCATGCTGTGGTACAGCAGAAACCAATACAACGTTGTAAAGCAATTATCTTCCAATTAAAAAATAAACTAATTAAAAAAAAATGAATGTATATTACCTTCTTCTGTGAGGTCACCTCGTGGTTGCTGTTAGTGGGGGAGGGAGGGAGGGGTGTATCTGTGTGTGTGTGGCATAAAAGTAAAGTTTTTGGCTGGCTTATGACTTTGAGATAGTGGATGATTTTCAGCTCTTTAAATAAAAATCAGAATACATTAATTTCCCATTTATCCAATTGACATGCTCGAAATACTAATTACTCTGTGTTCATACCACATCAGGCCATGGGGTCACAGAGTCGGACACAACTGAAGTGACTCAGCATGCACTCGCGTATACCGCATCAGTCAATAGCCCCACTTCAGCTGCTCCATAGAGAAACAGTTGATCCTGGCTTCTGTTTGGTATGGGCACAGAAAATGGCAAACCAAATTACCAACTTATTTCCAATATAACCACAAATATCTGAGAATATCACATGAACAAATACACACACAGATACATGGATCCCTTTCTACCACTGATAGGTCTCGTCACCAATGTCACTGGTTAGGATTTGGCCATTTGCACTACTGCAAATACCCCAAGTTTACACACAGTCTACATCACCAATCCCAGCTGATGTGATGCCCGGGAAGCAGGCACTATTGACTGTGAGCTGCCACTAAAAGAGAGATCAAATCCCTCCAAGGCTCTTTCTCTCTTTTCTATTTTTCCCCACAGATACCACTGTCTCAAGCTGCTTCCAACAGTTTCTGACAGACTAACAAGCTAATGATTCCTTATTGGTAAAAATTCTTAGAAAGGAGAAAATAATACATGTTTTAGAGACTGCCAAGTGCTATATCCCTAAAACAGGAAGGGACTGCCTTAGTTTCTCTGCTATAGATTCCAAGAAAATGGTTTGAGAAAAGGTTTGCATTTTTCCTTCTTTCCCCCAACCCTCAACAATATGTTTCATTTAGAAAGGGCCAAAGATTTACTATTCTTTTTTCACCTTTTTTCCCAAATTACTTTGTATTTAATAAACGAATCAAACACCAAAATGCAACAAAAATCATTCATGATCATTAACAAAAATGTACACTATTTCCTAATTCCAAGAGAGGCTGTGAAAACAATGCTTACCTTCAAGCAAATGCTATTTACTTACTTGAATTTGCATCAACACTTTGGTCAACCAGCAACATTCACCTTGTCACACCCTTTGCCATTTGTAAATAGTTTACCAGTCAATCACAGTTACCCATATAAATGCCTACCAAGGATATAACAAGAATGAGTATGTCCCAACTTGTGATCATTTGGGGTAGCCACCAAAAAGAGATACTTTAAAACAGTAATAAGATTTAGTCACATACCAACTGCTGTATGGATATAAGAAACATTTCTAAGTGGCCTATCTCCCTAAACTGTAAGTAACAGCAAGCAATTTCTTACACCAATGCCTGCATGATTGATGTCTTGTTATCTAACCGATTTTGCCTGGGTATTTCTCCTTATTCCTACTTTCCTGTTTCACCTTCTTTTCTTGCTTATAGCCCTTGTTTCTCCTGTATCCTTGACCCCTTGTTTCCTTCTTCCTAAGGCTTCAGTTCAGTTGCTCAGTCATGTCCGACTCTTTGGGACCCCGTGAATCGCAGCATACCAGGCCTCCCTGTCCATCACCAACTCCCGGAGTTCACACTCAGACTCGCATCTATTGAGTCAGTGATGCCATCCAGCCATCTCATCCTCTGTCGTCCCCTTTTCCTCCTGCCCCCAATCCCTCCCAGCATCAGAGTCTTTTCCAATGAGTCAAGTCTTTGCCTGAGGTGGCCAAAGTACTGGAGTTTCAAGTTTAGTATCATTCCTTCCAAAGAAATCCCTAAGGCTTAATAAATCGATTTATCGTTTGTTTGTTTTTTTTTTTAACTCAAGCATTAGGAACCATTTCTCTAAAGATTTGTTTTATTCCAAGTAGTTAAACTTTAGGCTGGCATATTAGGAGCTCCAAGGAAGTGGCCAGAGGTCCACTTTCAACAACCATTCACCAAGACAGAGGGGCCTCCCAAGACTAAAATGACAGAAGCTTGAGAATTTGTTTCTTAAAGCCAATGGCTGGGGCCCTGGCACACTAGTGGCTTAAAAGATGCTGCGTACAGTCAGACAGCCGGCTGAGCATCAGACGGTCACGGTGGTCAAGTGTGCGGTGAAACAGTAGCATCTGCACCCACCTCCCTCCACAGCCCGACTCCAGCACACAGTACCTGCTGCTGCTGCTGCACGTGGGCCAGATCGGCCGTCCCCACGTCCACGGCCGGTGTCTCCCCGTTGGACCGCCCTTCCCGAAGACTGCCGCACTCTAGTAAGTGGTTGCCGCCGCTAGACCCATTCTGGATGGCTGAACCGTTACTTTTTGTCTCAGTCCCAGATTCTTGCATCATGACTCAAAAACCTGATTTGCAGGAAGGAGCCAGGGAGAAAGAAAAAAGCAGCTGTTAGCACAGTTGTTGTACATAAGGAGAAGGGCCCTGCCTTCAATGTTGCCAAAATCCGTAAACAGTTGTCATTTTCTTTCACTCAACTTATCCCTTACTAGTGGTCCAATAGTCTAGTTTCTGAAGATGGAACTGTTGGTCCAAATTCAAGTTTTAAAGATCCACTGTATAGCATAGGGAACTCTACCAATATTCTCTAATAGCTTCTATGGGAAAACAATCTGAAAAAGAACAGACATATGTATATGTACAAGTGAATTACTTTGCTGTACACCTGAACTAACACAACACTGCAAAACAACTATAATATAAAATAGAAATTAATTAAAAACTTTAAAAGAAAAGCAAATTCAACTTTTAGTAGTATTGTTCTATGTATCCTATCTTTTTCCTCAGGGGGGAAAAAAAAAAAAAACATTGTCAAATGAACTTAGAATTTATGGTTAAATTCCTGTGATTATATCCGGATGTTTTGCTCAAACCCAGTAAGTAACTTCATTCAATGTATTAGGTGTAACATTTAATTTTAGTATATATAGGCTCTGTATGATGTATTATACTCTTAGAGAAGTATTTTCCAAATGTAGTTTATCAGGAGATAACGCACCTTAGCAAGAGGCTCCCTGAGGTATTAATTCATGCTAAAACCCCTTACAGTCAAAAGCCCAAAAGCGCTCTAAAGATCTGCACTCCCCAGAATCATCCAAGTATCGGAACTTTTCAAAACTGGCCATTCCAATAAGATAGGCTACTTCGAGAGAGGGAGGGAAGAGTCACAACTTTTCAGAGCCTAAATAAATTGACTCTTGCCTTTGTCTTATGGTTAAAATTGTCCTGAGAAGTCCCATTCAGAGTTACGTGTTTCTCATACCGAATGCCTAACGTCTGGTCTGGTTTAAGGTGTGAAAGGTCTAGGCCTTCTTATGCTTATTTTGGAGAAAATGTTGCCTAGGCAGATTAAAAAAAAAAATCTGAATTTGAAAGTGTAAAGTGCAAGTTGCTCAGTCGTGTCCGACTCTGCGACACCATGGACTATACGNAAGGTCTAGGCCTTCTTATGCTTATTTTGGAGAAAATGTTGCCTAGGCAGATTAAAAAAAAAAATCTGAATTTGAAAGTGTAAAGTGCAAGTTGCTCAGTCGTGTCCGACTCTGCGACACCATGGACTATACGTGTCCATGGAATTCTCCAGGCCAGAATACTGGAGTGGGTAGCCTTTTCCTTCTCCAGGGGATCTTCCCAACCCAGGGATCAAACCCAGAGGTCTCCCACATTGCAGGCAGATTCTTTATCAGCTGAGCCACAAGGGAAGCCTGAATTGGAAAGTACTAAACATCAAAAAATCTTTAAAAAAATATATATACAGGATTGCATAAAGGATTATTATAGTAATCCTCCCTTTATCCACAGGGGATACATTCCAAGATCCTGAGTGGATGACTACTGAACCCTATATACAGTGTTTTCCCCTATACATACATATCTAAGGTAAAGTTTAATTTCTAAGTAAGAGATTAATGGCGATAACTAAATAAAAGAACAATTATAACAATATACTAGGGTGAAAGTTATGTGAGTGTGGTCTCTCTCAAAATATCTTGCTAGACATATTTAATGCTTTTTCCAGCTTAAATAAGCACTTTTCAGACACTATGATCACAACTTCTCCTGTTCAAAGTACAAGGGCAAAACTAGTATGCCCTTCTTTTTTCTTCATTACAAATTAATGGATAGAAGATTGGTTCTTCACTACATGATTTTTTCCCTTTCCTTACTGAGAACTTTCACTTTTTCACCTAAAGGAAGCACTTCATGGCTCCTCTCTGGCACAGCCGAAGCACCAGCATCACTAGTCTTGCACGTACTTGAACACGAGCCCTGTGATACAACTGAGATGGCTACTGAATGAAAAATGGGTGGGAAACGCTGGGCAAAGGGATGATTCCAGTCCTGGCGAACTCGGTGAGATTTCATCTTGCTGAGAATGGCGTGGAATTTAAAACTTAAGAATTGCTTATTTCTGGAATTTTCCATTTAATATTGTCAGACTGAGGAACACAAACCAAAGAGAGTGGAGCTGTGGACTTGAGGGGACAGGGGGACTACTTAAGACAAACTCAGTCTGACGTCAGAGTTCTTCGCTATGTGTTTTTTAGGGCTGAGGTAAAGAAAGGACCACACAATGAACATTTTACGGTCACACTCCAGGCTGAGAGGCCAGACACAAACAATTATCACTAACGGGAGATTATAATTCTAACATCCAAGCTAAGGAATGTCCAAATAATTAAGACAACTTGGAAATACCAATCTAGATAAAAGGGCAGAAAACTTTTACACAAATTGATTCAAATCATGGATGACACATATACACAAAGTGTTACAGATTTCTCCCTCGTAGATGAAATATGTGACAACACACAAATTTAAACACTTTAGGCATCTTTATAGGAGAGTGTCTTCCTGTAAGACATTGGTTTAAGTCTGTTCTATACTCATACAAAAACAACTGGGAAACTTAAGTACAGAAAAATCCATATCTTTTTTCCTTTCCGTGCATAGTATAATCCAATGTCATGACAAATTTCATAAACCTAGAAGATACACACACACACACACACATTAAAGTTAATCCAATTCTGAACTGGATTAAGAATGGCATTTTTTGTGAACAGGTGGAAAACAAACTCAGACACAACAGCTGATTCACTCTTGTCTCTTTAGATCAGATATTTCAGTGATTATAGTCCTTTAAAAATTGCATTCATATCTTACTGTCTGCAGAGTGAAGAATCTACCAAAAAAGAACTAAAACTTTAAGATGCAAGAACAAGGCAAAGCAAGTATCTAGCTCATCACCAAAAAAACACACCAAATTTCTGAAACGTAGGTATTTTTTTGTCCCCCAACATTTTAGTTTCTCTGTCATAAACTTTCCCACGTGTACAGAAGCTAAGAAAAAAAAAAGTGTTAAGGAAATAGTCATTTTAGTACTAAGCAAGGAAACCTATTTAGGTTTTAGGGTATGTCACAAGCATATCTAAACAAAACAGGAAAAAAAATGTTTTTAACCTTCCACTCCGCAAAGACAATGCTTTTGTCCATACTAAACTCTATACCTGCCCTCAGAATGGGACATATTTAGCCAAATAGCCCGTCCTCGGGAAGCAGTGCTACAGGTAAAATACGGCTTTCAAGTCACGTTGACCACTGGGCTCCCAGATCTGAAGACAAATGTCAAAGAGACTGACCCAGCTCCCTTTTCCTGGGTTTGACAGCATTGCGGTGGGTGGGGTCAGAATAATATCCAACGCACAATCTGATGAGAAGGTTTGCTCCACGCAGTTCCACAGAAGACTGCCAAGTCCTCCAGCACAAGTTTCACAGGCATCAGGCCAAGCAGCTTGGCTTGGGGACTAGGTTTGTGAGAGTGCAGGCTTTGGGATCGAAATTGCATAAAGGATTATTTTGGTCCGAGGATGTCCTTAATTAGTCAAGTGCTAACAGTAGTATGTTGGTTGGAAGATTTAAATTTTGCTATAATCTCCCACACCAATCAGGAGAAAACAGGTTTTTTGAAAAGCACATGTGAAAAAATGAGGAGTGTCGATGTCTAAGAATGTTTCTAACAATATCTGGGCTGGCAGTTTTTTCTTTCTGTGGAATGTTTTAAGCTATTTAATAAGGCTTTTCTATTTGTATCATAGGCACAAACTACAAAGCCCTCTGATGTACTTTTCAAACACAGAAGGATTCTATGAGGGAGAAAAGGCTATTCCCATTTTACAGATAAGAAAACTAAACCTCAGCAAGTTAGGCAGACACGAACTTGTCCATTCCATAAAGGACGAACAAATTTCCAATTTGCAAAGTCCTGGACTAGGTAGTGAATTAGGACATCTACACAAAGAAACAGAGTCAAAACCCAAAAAGACAACAACGAAAGCGGCAGGTAGACAAGGAAAAAACATCTGAAGTACAAAGCTAAAGGTGTCAGCATGCTAGCCAACCACTGTACTTGAGGTTTTTCTACTGAGTTTTATAATTTTAGACTCATCTAAAGCAAGTCACAGGAGCGAGATCTCTGTTCTCTGGCTTAGAATGCTGAGCTCTCTTCTTGGGTGCTTGTCACCAGCACCTACTGTGGGCGACCTCCACCTCCCTCTGGGACATCCTAGAACCAATGATCTGCTTTGCTCCATGGCAAACTGAAAACAAGAAAGGACACACAGTTATCCAGAGAGCCTAAACAGGAAAGGCATGGCACCTGAAGGGCATGGCCATGCCAGGCCCCCTAACAAGTCCTTCCTCAAAAAACAAAAGCCAAACCTTCCTCCAGCCTTCTCTATGACTTCCCTGAAGGAGCTGGGCGTGTTTAAATCACATATGATCCATTCAACATAACCGCACAAAAGCTGATGCTACGATTGCACAGATGTCGGAAAGCTTACGAAAGCCAAAATGGCCCGCTTCTCATCTTACTTGGAAACATTACAGAGCTACTGATTTCAAAAGATCGATTTTTGTGCTGGAGGGACTTGTAGGAGGGATAAGAACTGAGTTTAGTGTGCTTATTTATTGTCGTTGCCAATAGAGCTGCTCTCTGGAAGTATTCTGGAAAATTCATAATGTCCAGGCCAATGTATTTATAGTAAATGAAAGCAATGCTTTCTTATTATGATTATTTCCCTGGTTACAGTGTTGATGCTGAAAATTTAAGGAAAATAAAACCCTTGTTATCATGCTTGTGAAAGATTTTAAGCTAACAAAAAGTTCAGTCTTGATTCCAGGGCAGTTAATTAAGGTTGACCAAGTCAGGCAGAAGTAAATTAACTTGGCTGATCAATTATTTATATGAAGCAGAATAAATGCCCTTAAAGAACTTGGTCGGTTCATGAAAGGATGTGTAAATTAAACTAAACATAGTTTTGTAAAATATATTTATATGTCTATGGGGAGAGGAGAAGAAAAGTTAACTGCAAGATCACTTTTTAGGAAAATGATTAAGAGTGATTACATGGCCCTTCTCCCACTCCATCCCCTCCCTTTTCTGCCCCCTCCCCAGCCCCCACCAAATACCCTCTTTCTCNACAAAAGCTGATGCTACGATTGCACAGATGTCGGAAAGCTTACGAAAGCCAAAATGGCCCGCTTCTCATCTTACTTGGAAACATTACAGAGCTACTGATTTCAAAAGATCGATTTTTGTGCTGGAGGGACTTGTAGGAGGGATAAGAACTGAGTTTAGTGTGCTTATTTATTGTCGTTGCCAATAGAGCTGCTCTCTGGAAGTATTCTGGAAAATTCATAATGTCCAGGCCAATGTATTTATAGTAAATGAAAGCAATGCTTTCTTATTATGATTATTTCCCTGGTTACAGTGTTGATGCTGAAAATTTAAGGAAAATAAAACCCTTGTTATCATGCTTGTGAAAGATTTTAAGCTAACAAAAAGTTCAGTCTTGATTCCAGGGCAGTTAATTAAGGTTGACCAAGTCAGGCAGAAGTAAATTAACTTGGCTGATCAATTATTTATATGAAGCAGAATAAATGCCCTTAAAGAACTTGGTCGGTTCATGAAAGGATGTGTAAATTAAACTAAACATAGTTTTGTAAAATATATTTATATGTCTATGGGGAGAGGAGAAGAAAAGTTAACTGCAAGATCACTTTTTAGGAAAATGATTAAGAGTGATTACATGGCCCTTCTCCCACTCCATCCCCTCCCTTTTCTGCCCCCTCCCCAGCCCCCACCAAATACCCTCTTTCTCATTGTTCATCCATGTGTGAGGAAGGAAGGAAAATGGTATGCACTTTGAAGAGACAAGAGAGGCTTTGAAAAAAAAGGACGGATGGAAAGGTGAAATGAAGGAAGTGATGGAGGGACGGAGGGCTAGGAGAACGCTAAAAATGGAGAGATTATGTGAGTGGCTCCACAAGCAGACCTCAGAGACACTGCAGGTTTGGTTCCAGACGATGGCAGGAAAACGAGTATCTTAATAAAGCAAGTATCACAATGAAGTGAGTCACACACATTTTTTGGTTTCCCAGTGCATAGAAAAGTTATGTTTCTACTCTACTGTAGTATATTAAGTGTACAATAGCATTGTGTCTGAAAAAAAAAAAAGTATTCTGTTAATAAAAATGCTTTAATTAAAAACCTTTATTGCTGAAAAATGCTAACCACCATCGGAACCTTCAAGAAGTTGTAATCTTTATTGCAATAGTCATATAAAAAAACCACTGATTACATAGCACTCTAATAAGTATAGTAATAATTTTTAAAATTTGAAATACAGTAAGAATGACAAATTTGTGATACCAAGACACAAAGTGAGTAAAATCTACTGGAAAAAAAATGGGGCTGATAGACTTGCTGGATACAGGGTTGCCAAAAGCCTCCAATTTATAAACAGGAAAATGCAGTGTCTGTGAAGCACAGTAAAGTGAAGTGCAATAAAAGGAGGCTATGTCTGTATTTTCAAAATCTCAATCATGTGGCTCTGACCCAATTATCAGTTAGACTCCGCAAAGGGTTTGTAGGTGAGTTAAAACAGAGTGAGAGTCAGCCTAGCTCTTCTTCGAAAGAAGTACTCTTTAAAATCCTCACGTTGCAGCATGAAGGTTGAAAATCCTTAACAATCATCCCCTCATGGTTCAGGAAAGAAGAAATAATACCTGTTTGTATTAAGAAATAAAACCAACACACACTTTCCGGTCTCATTAGATAAATGAACTATTCCCTTTAAATGTGTGAAGGATTTACCTCACCACACTATACACACCAAGGAGTTTTAAGGTGTGGAGAAGGAAATGGCAACCCACTCCAGTATTCTTGCCTGGAGAATCCCATGGATGGAGGAGCTTGGTGGGCTACAGCCCACGGGTCGCAAAGAGTCGGACACGACTGAGCAACTTCAAATTTCAAAAAAGGGAAACTTATTCCCCATCGTAGTTCAGTGGAGTGACCTGGGAAACTAACCCACCTGGTACTCTCACTTCCTCTCATTCAAGTCAGGGAATCAAATACCAAAAGCATCTAGATCTAGATGGAAGTTAGGGCCTCCATGTAGAAGAGGGGTCTACACTTCCCAGAGAGAGAGACACAAGCTTCCCAATCTTTCACCCTTTACCTGGGAAGATGCTGCTGGGGCAGGTGGCAGTGAGGAGACACAGGGCCGGGGGAGCGGATACAGGAAGCAAGAAGCAAGGGCATGATGGAAGGGCCACAGCTGGCTCCAAGACACTTACCGAATGACTATCTACAACTGGCAGTCTCACAGCATACTCTCAAAGACAAAAGCAGGGGAGGAGGAGGAACCGGAGAACCGGACTGACCACAGCTGATTATTTTCTCATCTGACAGCACTTCCACAAACTGTCTTTGAACTCTTTAGACACACTTCTGTCCGTCCACTGACCCCACTAGCAGCAGTCCCACTTCATGGAACAACCATCCTCGAGCCAAGTTAAGGTAGAGAAGTCGGAGTGCTAAGGATGCTGTGAAGGCACCATCTCCCAAAGCCAAATTTTCATAATTATAACAGAAAGGCGTAAATTTTCTAATGCATGGCAGTTCAAAAAGTAATCAAGGGAATGAGCCGGAGGGCTATTTTAATGTATGCAAAGCTAGTGACCCACAGTAAATGGGAAGTAAGCCACAATGAATACAAAGTAATGCATACAGACTGAAGTCCTGGTCTGATGAGGGACGGCTAAAATTAACACCCAATTAATTTCCGAATTGACAAACAAATGAAACCCATAAATCTACTTTCTCATTAATTTTCTCGTGGTATAATTTAAAGCAGTAATATGAGGGCAAAAATTGAGCACTATCCATCATAAATATCAAAAAGATAGCACTGTAACACCATAAATTATGCATATTACCTGTTGTTAAAAATGATTTATGTATTATCAACTTTATCATGCACTGTACGCATCTACATCTATCTTTAAAAATCTGGAATTTCGTGTAGTACTTAACGAAGAAAAAGTTAAGGAGTAATGAAGTGGTCAAAAGCATCTTTAAAAAAAACCAAGTGGCAACTTAGTCATATGGGAGCATCTAGGGTAAAACTGGAATCTTCGTCGGTCCCAGGTTAGAATGGAGAGAGAATACTATGCAGTTGATGGGCTGGGCCGCTCTGGGAGGAGAAATCAAGAAGCTGCAGGAACATCCCTCCTAGGAAGCACTGGCATTTGGGGACTAAAGGAGTTACTCCTCTCTCTGGCCTTCAAGAATGCAGGAAACACAGGGTTTGGTGTGGGAAAGGAATGGGTACAGGCAATAATATGATGGATGCATCTAGAGAGCCAGAATCCCACAGCAGGAATTTGGTGAAACAAGGAATTGAGGTCAGTTGGTGAGAAACTTAAGATGAAGATTCTGTTCACTGTAAACAGGAAATAATAACAATAATACTGCAAATTTATAATAACAGTAATAATATAGCTCTCTTAACCTTTATAGTGCAAAGGAGGGGGGAAAAAGAAATAGGAACTAGTTTTTACTTATTAAACTAGAAGCACTTTTATTTAATCAATTAAATGAAAGAAAAAGCATTCCGATTAAAATGATTTCCTTCTGCACCTCTCCATCTCCATTTAATAAGAATTAAAAAGCACAAAATTCTTTTATCTCCAACTTGACTTTCAGACACGCCTTGAACATAATAGGAATCCAATATATAACTGTTGAATTTTTAACTAAATGATTACACAACAGAAAAATTCAAATCCAACCTCTCAATCAAATGAGATCAAGGGCCTGTAGTAACCACCTTTTATGTTGCTTCTTTTAAAATATTCTGCTTCCTGTACTTGGGAATGACTAACCGTTTTGGAGTTCTAAAACTCAGAAAAGAACTTCAGCCATTAAATCATTTTAAGTCTTCACAGAAGTAAGACTGTCCCAGTTTGCTGAAAATGTAAAGATAATCAACCAATAAAAAACCCTACCAAAACCCATGGTGAACGTGTAATACACATGAGGATAATTCAGAGGCCTGGAGATGGTAAATAACAGGATGTTTAATTTTCCCTGTAATTCATGACTCAGAAGAGAGTAAGTAGAATAAGGTTGAAATAAAGTGGAGAGTGAAAAAGTTGGCTTAAAGCTCAACATTCAGAAAACGAAGATCATGGCATCTGGTCCNGAGAAGAGGACGACCGAGGATGAGATGGCTGGATGGCATCACCAACTCGATGGACATGAGTTTGAATGAACTCCAGGAGTTGGTGATGGACAGGGAGGCCTGGCGTGCTGCAATTCATGGGGTCGCAAAGAGTCGGACACGACTGAGCGACTGAACTGAACTGAAAATGATGGTCTTAACAACGACAAATGATTTCCCTTTTCTACCAGGCTTTCCGTGTGAAGACAGGGGACTTCAAACTTTCAAGGAAAAAGTATTTCTGAAGTTCAATTCCAGGGTAGGAAAACTCTTCAGGGAAACTACAGATGCCTCAGTCTTGTGACTTGTCATAGCTAAATCTTCTGGAACACTGTACTCTTTACACTAAGAAGACATCGAGAAGGGCAGATAACAACATGCCAACCTCTTAAAGTTACAGATCTATAATTTATATTTTTAGAGGTTCAGTGACCACTGGTCTTTTTTCCTGCTCTCTCCCAGTAGATGAGACTTTAGGTGCTGTAATCATAGCAACTGTGAGCAAAGTATAGAAGTAAGAAGCTGCTCCAGGAGACAGAAGTACAAAGGAGAATCCATACCCACTCCCTGGCATATTAATCCAGACAAGCTCAAATAATTAAACAGAGCAAAAAGGAGCCTTGCCAGTTCAGGACCAGGTTGTTTGCTTTGCCACAAGGAAGCCTCTGAAGCTTAAGGTATGATGCTGCCAGGTGTTCTGGGGAGCTTAATTAAAATGCATTTTCATAGAAGAAAACAGATTTTAAGTTTAAGAACTAACAAAGCCTATCAAACTTTAATCATTCGAACATTCAAACTGCTGCATTCTCAGAAAGAGAATAAAGTGACCGACAACCAGGTCAGACTATATATATTTTTTTATTTCCATATTTTATATAGCTGAATCTACACAGAGTCAGATACCTAACAGCAATTAACGACCAGAGTGTTCGATGACACACGTCACGTATCCCCCATTTCGCCTGCAGCACCTAACTGCTCTGGTGGCCACAGTGGACAATAAGCTCACAGCAATCACGGCAGCTTTGCGAGTGCCGGCCATCAGAACTCTGTTGCCTGCATTTCTCTGTTGTGTGAAATGGACAATTATTTAATTTTATCCTTCAAAAACTCCACCTATGCATGTATCTCCTTCTCCTACCAAAGCTACTCTCACAGAGAGATTAGCAGGCTTTTGCTGACATAAAAGACCACCATTTCTTGAAGGTCATGACCCCCTCAGCCTCCACCCTCAACCCAGTGTGTGGTGTATCCTTGTAATTTACAGCAAACGCTAGCAGGCCCTGCCCAGTGTTGAAACAGAGGCAAAGTCAGAAACAGCAACAAACAGTAATTTAAAAAACAAAAACAAAGATGATGTGAGCTGAGTTTTTCTATTGTTTGCAAAATAGGACAAAGGACAGGCTTCTGTTGTGGTTGCCAGTGTCCTAGAGTCACACACACACACACACACACAGCCCACAGACACATACACCACAGACACCTCAAGCTGAATAGAGAGATACAAAGTCTGCTTTACTTAACAAGAAATGATACAAGCATAAATGCATTTTAAAGTGAGGCAGGTAAGTGTAACAGAGAACCACAACACTAGCTTTTAACAATATTATCACTGATACTAACTGTATGCTGTCCTCTCAGGATGCCTTTATAGTACAAGGAAAATTGTATGCTGTCCTCTCAGGATGTCTTTATAGTACAAGGAATTATTCAGAACATAGTAAACTAAAAGTTAGTCTTCTTCTCTCATACTTGTAGTATAGGCATCACAGAGGATCCGTAAGGAGCCCACAGGACAACACGCAACACATAAAAATGCAAAACTCAAGGATTGTACCTTTCAAAGGTGACTGCCTTGTTCATGGCACTAGACTTTTTCTCCTAGACCTTCTAAGTCCTTGTTTGTTCCACAAAGAGTTTTCTAGTCATCTGATGTTCTATTACTGAGCTAGTGGCCTTTCAGGAGAGCTCTCTCCCTTCTGAAAAAAGCAAACAACTGCATAGATATCATTACACTAAGGAAATCTCTTAGAAAAACCAAACAACTCGCTAATCTCTCCAGCCCCTTCATCCAAGCAAAAGATAAGAAAAGCAAACCTAAGTCTGTTTCAACCACATTCCAGGGACAAGTTCCCCTTTTCTTTCTTTATCAAAATTCTAGCATGTAAGTTTTTTTCTTTAAATGTGTGTGTTTTTAAAAACAGACCTTGCAGGATAAACTGCTGCTCACACCCGCAAACAAAGCAATATTTGTTTAATAACGATTGCTACCATGGGTACAGTAAACAAGAGGCCCAGCATTTGTGTTTATGAACAAACACATCATCTTACAAGAGTAATTTAACATTAACCAGGTGGAATAATCAACAGATTTCATAGGTGACACCAGGGGCAGGACTAATGTAAACAGAGCTGGGGAGGAGAGAGGGGCCACTCTTTGGGAATCAAGGTCGAGGTAAATGCATTACAGAGTAAACAGCTGCAAAGAAGGCAAGATAAACAAACAGTCATTCTTCTGACATTTAGAGAGGCAGAAAGGTTGTATGTTACATAGATCAGCTGCTGACCACCATGAAATCAAACCAGTTGGAGACCAGGCCTGCTTGTTTGCACAATGCCATGTTTGCTTATAAACAACAATTTGCAGTTACCAACCTCGCATTACTCATCATCATCTAAGCCAGAGTGAATGGAGTGAAATCTGGTTAACTCTTTACTGGTGACATTATTTAGCAATCAAAAATAAAAATAAAAAGCCTGACCCCCTTTAAGAAAAACAGGCTCCCCTGCCCCAAATGAAAAATAAAACAAACAAAAAAAGAATTCAGTCAATGCCCTTTTATTTCCTTGCTTGTAGATAAAAATAAAATATCTACATGGTTTAAACTACTATAGGTTGGATATGGTAAAAGCTTTAAAAGACTGTGATGTTTTCATGCTTGAGTAACCATGCATTCACTTCCTGGGCTCATCTTTTATCAATGAAATATATGAGTCAAACACCGACCTGAATCAGGAATGTTTTATCTAGAAGGAAAACCCTGATGTTTCTTGATCCAAGATATCCTTAAGCACAATGGGTCCACAAATAGATCTGTAGCATTCTTAACCACCCAGCAAAAATCAAACTTCTGCCCCTTAAAAGACAGTGGTTGATGTTACCTACAAGTATGCAAGAGTTCACCTTGTCAGCATATCAAAGAAACCTTAAATCCTGGAAGCCAAGAGTGAATAAGCTTACTCTGTCCACTAACAAAGTATCACAAAGAAATGTTTTATGTTCAGAAATCTGTTTCATGTGTACTAAATGTTAAACAGCATGCTGTATATCAAAAGAAACTTATCACACTGTATCAGAGATGCTATATTTAAGTAAACAATTTGCAATTATAACATGAATTTGGGAATCTATTTTACAGATACTTTAACATTAAACTACTTAATGTTGATACTTGTGAATAACATCTCTCCATTACTTAAAAGTTATAAAGCAATGACACACTGAAAGACAGTTTGGTGATTTATCTATATCTTACATGTGAAAAAGAAAATGAAGTCGCTCAGTCATGTACGACTCTTTGTGACCCTATGGACTGTAGCCTACCAGGTTCCTCCTTGCCTGAGATTTTCCAGTACTGGAGTGGGTTGCCACTTCCTTCTCCAGGAGGTCTTCCCGACTCAGGGATTGAACCCTGGTCTCCCGCACTGTAGGCAGACACTTTACCATCTGAGCCAGCAGAGAAGTCCATATCTTAAGTGCATATCTTACATGCACAATCAGTTAATTAGTTTTTAAAAACTCAGCATTATGTCAGTGCAAAGTACAGCAAAACACTGCTGGATATCCGAAGCAGAATTTGAAAATAAGAAAATGACATTTAAACAAACAACTAAAGACACACCTCAGAGGATTCTGGCAATTGCACTGATAACGGTCAGATTACTCCAATTTCTACCTCTGTCTGAAAATCTTAACAAAATTGTACGGGTCCTTCCTGGCCACCCCAATTCCACTGTAAACCTCTTAGCCTTCTCTAGCAGCTCTTGTTCTCAGTTCCTACTTCAGTAACCTGTTCTTTGCTCTGTGACGCTCAAGTCACAGAGAAACAGGATTTTCTTTCGTGTTTTTGTTTTCCTGTACTGTGGGTTGCTTCCCAAGTCCGTCTCTACTGACTGTCTGCTTTTCCCGAACCAACATAGCCCCTAAGGCCTCAACAGTGTCTGGAGAAGAAATGTCCAAGGAGGGCTCCGTGCCATCAGAGGAGGGGATCTCTCAGGCTCATGAACCTGCTACCACCATATGGACACAGGGAAGGGACACGGAGATGTCTCCTTTGTCTGTCCTAGCAAGCCCTCTGGGGCTTCGGCCGCTCCACTGCCCTAGAGAAGGAAGCTCAGCCTTGCTCAACCCTGATGATGCAAGTCTGGCAGCCCAAACAGCTAACACAGAGACTCTTCCTCAAATGCTTTGGGAACGGAACGTTCTCAAATTCCAGGCTCTGTGCATGAGGCCGAGATAACTAGGAGACAGAGATGCCTTATCCTGTGTCCCAGCAAAACTCAAGGGAGAAAAAAATGAAAAAGTAAAAGCATAATATTGTGTCTTCCATCCCTAGTTCCCACCTTTAATGGAAAAAGCCGATTACTCACTATTCACACTTCTAATTTTGTCCAGGCCTTCTCTTGACCTTCATTTTTATTTCCTATTCCTGAATTTTGGAAGAACTAGACTACTGGTCAAGGATTATAAATAGCGTTTACAATTCTAAATGGTAATCCAAAGAGCTATAACTGTTTCCCTTGGTAAAGGACAACACCAAACACATAACCATCACCCAAATGGAGGATGACTCCTTTGAATTCCAGGATGATTCCACTGATTTCTTAGCATGGCTGGGACAGATAACATGCATTTTTCTTCCATCCCAACTGTGGTGTTACAGTTATCCTAACATACCTTCAGTCTTACCTGCATGTGTCTATTAGGTTGGTGCAAAGTAACTGCAGCTTTGCTCGGTTGAAATTTGCTACTTGACACCGGAATACATTCTTAAATAAATGTGGTTATACATAATTTTAATGTGTATTTCTCACTTTATGTTTTACACTAATGACATTACTTGCTGTTCATTTTATATTTATTTTAGATTAGGGAAATAATGTTAGACAAAAAAGCAAATTCAAGTGATTTTCTTATTCGAGTTCAAAATGGGTCATAAAGCAGCAGAGATAACTCTCAACATCAACAGTGCATTTGGCTCAGGAACTGCTAACAAACATATAGTGCAGTGGTGGGTCAAGAAGTTCTGCAAAGGAGACGAGCACCTTAGATGAGGAGCGCGGTGGCTGGCTATAGGAAGCTGACAAGGACCAGTGGAAAGAAATCATCGAAGCTGATCCCTCTTACAGCTATACAAGAAGTTGCTGAAAAACTCAGTGTTACCCATTCTACGGTCATTTGGCATTTGCAGCAAATTGGAAAGATGAAAAAGTTCAATAAGTGGGTGCTCCATGAGCTGACTGAAAATCCCCAAAATCGTCATTTTGAAGAGTCATCTTCTCTAATTCTACTCTACAACGAACCATTTCTAAATCAGACTGTGATGTGCAACAGAAGGTGCATCTTATATGACAACTGGCAATGACCAGCTCAGTGGTTGGACAGAGAAGAAGCGCCAAAGCACTTCCCAAAGTCAAACTTGCAGCAAACAAAGGTCAGGGACACTGTCTGTTGTCTGCTGTCAGACTGATCCACTATGGCTTTCTGAATCCCGGCGAAACCATTACCTCTGAGAAATCTGCTCAGCAAATCGATGAGATGCACCAAAAACTGCAACGCCTGCAGCCGGCATTGGTCTACAGAAAGGAGCCAATTTTTTTCCACAACAGCGCCACATCTCGCCAGCTGACTACCACTTTTTCAAGCATCTTGACAACTTTTTTTGCAGGGAAAACACTTCCAAAACCAGCAGGAGGAAGAAGATGTTCTCCAAGGGTTCGTTGAATCCCAAACCACAGATTTTTCACTACAGGAATAAACAAACTTATTTCTCGTTGGCAAAAATGTCCTTGATTGTAATGGTTCCTATTTTGATTACTAAACAGGTGTTTGAGTCTAGTGATAATGATTTAAAATCTATGGTCCAAAACCATAATTATGTTTGCACTGACTTAATATTTACTTACTTTGTTCCCCATAGATCCTCAGTTGCTTAGTTTCATTTACTAAAAAAAATTAATAAGGTAAAACAAATGAAAGAGGAAAAGACCACACATTAAGAAGTCCTTCATGCCTTAACTTTCAACTGTTTATTTTTTTTTTAAACATTTTATTGAAATACTCTGATTTACAATGATGTGTTAGCTTGATGTGTTAGCTTGTAGTTGATTTACAATGTTGTGTTAGCTTCCGGTATACAGCAAAGTGATTTAGATATATATTTATATGAACACATTTTTTCTGCTTTTATATTCTCTTTCATTATAGGTTATTATAAGATAGAGTTTCTTGTGCTACACAGTATGCTCTTCTTGGTTATCCATTTTATATATAGTAGTCTGTATATTTTAATCCCAAACTCCTAATCATACAACTTGCTTGATGTATTATTTTAAAAACTGAAAATAGTCCTGGGGAAGATATGGGGAGATCCAAGATTGGAAAGGACTGATTTATTCTTCCCACAACTTTTTCCTCTGGGACAAAAAAATCTTACAAATCCTGAGATTTTTCAGAGTGGTCATGCCATCTGAGTAGTCCCTTGGGCCGGTTTTCTAGCCTCAAGCACCCACTTCTGCACTTCCCTTCATGATTTTTGCAGGCTTTATCTACACCTCCAATATCATTTTAAAATTTTATTCACTTTTGACAAATATAAATCTATTTCAAAGAAAACTTTATATCATTGGGTCAAATGGAAAAACCACTATGCGTTCCTCTGAAGGAGAGAAGGACTTTGTAATAAATGTAATACAATCCAACCGGTGTTATTAAATTCTAGCTAGATCCTGCTGTCCACAAAGGCTCTGAGTGGGAGCCATGTTCCTCCTTTGTTAAATAATGAGCTTACAATGGAAGAAGAGAGATTAAAGACATACTAGCACCAAATGGAGACTTTCTCCTTGCCTTTATCAGAAGGATTAAAACAGACTGAAAATGGAATTGCTTTAACATCAAATCACAGTGATGAGAACTGGTGAATGATTTATGAACCATCTAAAAATCCTCTTCCGACACACCAGGGTATGGGGTATGAGTTTATGTCTTGGGGAACTGAGCCAGAGGAGGCCTGAGAGATCTATGCTGGAATCAGGCTACATCCTAGACTCCCAACCACAGTATTCTTAAGGATGCACCTCAAAAAAGCACTTAGAGAACCTACTGTATACACTTACGCTGCTAAAGAAACAATCAACTGACTAGACTCTCTACTTTTGCCCCTAAACTGGATGGGACTCCTGAGCCCTGGGTCTGATGCTTCTAGAAGACAGCTTAAAAATTAAACTGGCAACTCCAACACAGCCTTCCCCCCAGACCTGACTTTTCTGACATCATCAAAATACCAGTCCAACAGTCACTTAAGTAGAGTTGTCTTTCTTCAATGCAAGTTCAGAGTTTATTCATTACTAAGTAACTACTATATGATAAAAAGTATAAGCATATCATTCAAATGCTTTATTGGTCAAAAAGATGGATGCTTTTATTAGTCCAACCTTTTTTGTAATGGAATGCCACTGATGACCCAGCATTAGCCTCATTCTCTGCTATTAATCACACTTCTAAGAGCCCATTTTGCCTTAAAATCTTAAGAAATTGCTATAATTTAAAGACATGGTGTCTACATAATGGGAAATGCCTCACAGATTGTATCATTTCACAAAATACAGTATTTTTTTATGGGAACAATGACCATGATGCTAAAATATTACAAATGAGAATAATTTTTATATATAAAAGAAAAATACAAGTAGTCTTTTCTCCTTGTGGCTTTCCACATTTGTTCACTTTAATCACTGCCTTTGCGATGCTGATTAACCCAAAGGCATAGGCACAGAGTTTCCGTAGATTAAGATCATATAACATTCCCAAACAAATGAAAAATAAAAATGAAAGGTAGAAAAGTCTAATGTAACTAGATAGAAAAAATCATCATGTGCTTTATGAAAATTTCCTCAGTGGCAGACTCCTCATTCATATTGTCTATAAATTCCTGTGCTGTGTCTACCCAAGTGAAGAGAACTAAAGCAAGGTCTTCAATAAGTGACTTCAGAACAAACTACAGGTATCTGCCAATTTACTTTCAGTGTGATTTCGATAACATAATGATGCCCTTAACTTAAGTCCTCATCTCATTAAACCAGCCTTCATGACCATCTAATATAGCTGAATATTTTAAAGGAAGGTGGAGCCGAAGAGTTTTTCAAAATACTGAGCTCAAATAAATCTTTTTTAAAGCACCCCTTCAATTTTTACTACTATACAGTTAGAACACAACATACACAGATCTTCAAATCCTGCATACCACCCCCCCCCAAAATGGTGACATTATGTTACATGATGAATGAAGGGCAGACTCCAATCAGGCACAAAGATGATGAACAGCTCTGGTTTGAATGGCTGGGAAGAACAAAGAACTTCCCAGTCTTAAGAACCCAGATACATCCTCTAGGCAGCAAGGGATGAACAGACAAACTGTGAAAGAGCCATAGGCTGGTGACACAGGATAGGTGGAGCCAGGCATCAGAATGCTTGGTGATAAGTAATCACGGCTATGATTCAGGGGCCCCTTCTCATTTGTCAGTACAGGCTCAAGCATCCTAATTTGTCCCCTGGTCTTCTTGCTTCTGGCTGCTCCTCCACCATGTGGTGTCAAATGACTAAGATAAGCAACCAGACCTTGAACCCTCCACTCTAACTAGTAAAAAAAAAAAAAGGCCAACCTCTGTACCTATTTCTCAAGAGCTAGGAGGAAGTACCAAGCTAGGGAGGATACCAGGAAGAAACACACACCAACAAGAAGGGCAGAGCTTAAGATGCCCGCACTCGACAGAGCAGGCACAAAGCGGGACCCATGATGGCAACCTCCTTCACACACTGGGTACCAGGGCCACTAGATGGTTGTGGAGTCAGTGGTGGGACCACCTGATGTCTGGAGACTCCAGATTCTCAATAGCAGTCAACTAAGTATGCAAAGAAACTTATAAAGGGCATTGCTACTCCTGGGCATTTCCAAGGTCAATGTGAAGAGTATGGGTATCGGACATCTTTAGAGCAGAAACACCACTGGATACTGAGTTAAGACTATTAATAGAGGCAACAGGGCCCATTAGCATCATCAATATCTAAGACACATCAAAGATCACAGTCCATGGATAACCAAATGTGGCCAATATATTTATCCAAGAGCAGAGCCCCATGATACCTTCCTTAGGAGACCAGTACAGGTGCAAAGACTGTCTTGTGGCAAGGATTTTCAGACACAGAATCACATATGCCTTCATCAGATAATAAAATTATCACTTCTAACACTGCAACTATAGTGCAGACCTATACTAGACAAAGCATGGTCTATGGACAGTAGCATGTGTATTGCCCGAGAGCGAAATGCACCTTCTTGGCTCATCTCAGACCAACTGAGTGAGCATGTACACGTTGGTAAAGATCCCCTAGGTGATTCACATTAAAGTCTGAGAAGGCAGGTGTGGTGGAAAGAATTGTCTGCCATTGGACCAGACACACTTGACTTTGAATCTGATGCTCCCAATTGTAAGGTTTCAACAAGATGCCCACCACCCTATCTGTCCATCTCCNTGGTCATGTATGGATGTGAGAGTTGGACTGTGAAGATGGCTGAGCGCCGAAGAATTGATGCTTTTGAAATGTGGTGTTGGAGAAGACTCTTTGGATCTCCTTGCAGAGATCCAACCAGTCCATTTTGAAGGAGATCAGCCCTGGGATTTCCTTGGAAGGAATGTTGCTAAAGCTGAAACTCCAGTACTTTGGCCAGCTCATGTGAAGAGTTGACTCACTGGAAAAGACTCTGATGCTGGGAGGGATTGGGGGCAGGAGGAGAAGGGGATGACCGAGGATGAGATGGCTGGATGGCATCACGGACTCGATGGACGTGAGTCTGAGTGAACTCCGAGAGACGGTGATGAACAGGGAGGCCTGGCGTGCTGCGATTCAGGGGTCGCAAAGAGTCGGACACGACTGAGCGACTGAACTGAACTGAACTGAACTAAATAATTACAGAGAGAATTAACAACTTGTGCCTCATACTGAGGATGCAATGGTTAATGATTAGTGTACTTAGCATGTGGCTACACAGTGACACGAATAGGGACGGAACAGGCATCAGAGATCCCATGATCAAATCCCCGCCATTGAGGACACCCACCCCAGCAGTGAGGCTACCTCATTCTTCCTTACTGAAGAGGAAGTTTTCATAACCTCACAAGTGAGTGTGTTCAGCTTTACTTCAAATAGCACTCGAAGCCCACCACGGCTTCCTTGTGCTCATTTCCCATGAGTTCGTGAGCTCTACATTACAAATGTAACAAGGATAGCTCAACATGTTTGGTTTTGGTTCTTTACTCAAATGTTGGCTTCCTTCTGAAGGTGGATAATTGTGATGAGAGAAATCTGACCTCACTTTTATCAGAAAGCCCCTGATGGAAGAATACACAACAGAAGAAGAGTCCCTGGAATAATCAGGGATGTTGAGGCAGGGGCTTTATGTAAAACATGGTTTCTGTTAATACTTCGAGTCCAACAACAGATGAATGGATAAAGAAGATATGGTACATAGATGCACAATGGAATATTACTCAGCCATAAAAAGAACAACAGAATGGGAAAGACTAGAGGTCTCCTCAAGAAAATTAGAGATACCAAGGAAACATTTCATGCAAAGATGGGCTCAATAAAGGACAGAAGTGGTAGGGACCTAACAGAAGCAGAAGATATTAAGAAGAGGTGGCAAGAATACACAGAA